>JAHREE010000605.1:1770135-1806635 GCA_033628505.1 Tringa tobata | reverse complement strand
GAACTCATCGTGCCTCTGTATTCAGCACTGGTGAGGTCTCACCTTGAATACTGTGGTCAGTTTTGGGACCGTCACTACAGGAAGGATACTGAGCTGCTGGAGTGTGTCCAGAGAAGAGCCACCAAGCTAATGAGGGGTCTGGAGAACAAGTCCTATGAGGAGAGGCTGAGGGAACTGGGCATGTTTAGTTTGGAGAAGAGGAGGCTGAGGGGAGACCTCATTGCCCTCTACAACTACCTGAAAGGAGACTGTAGAGAGGTGGGTGTTGGCCTCTTCTCCCAAGGGAATAATGACAGGACCAGAGGTAATGGTCTGAAGTTGCGGCAGGGGGGGTTTAGATTAGATATTAGGAAGAATTACTTTGCTGAAAGAGTGGTCAGGCACTGGAACAGCCTGCCCAGGGAGGTGGTGGAGTCACCATCCCTGGAGGTATTCAAGAAATGTATAGACATGGTTCTTCAGGGCATGTTCTAGTGCCCAAGATTATTGGTTTGTGGGCGGGTGTGATGTGGTGTGGTGGTGTTGGTGTGGGGTTTGGCTGGTGGGTGCTTTTTTTTGTATGTTGTTTGTTTTGTGTTTGGTTGGTTGTGGGTTTTTTGTTGGGTTTTTGTTTGTTTGTTTTTTATGTGGTTGGACTCGATGATCTCAGAGGTCCCTTCCAACCACACAGATTCTGTGATTCTTCCTCCCATTTCAAGAAGACAGACCATGGTCTTAAAATTATCTAAAAATCAGGAATCAAGAACAATGGGTTTGTGTTTAGTATTCATAGAAGATGGAGTAAGCAAGTCTCAATGCAAAATAGCTGATGATTACTAAGTTGTACGAAAAGCCTATTGAAACACCAATTTGTCCAAGAACCCAAGAAATGCAATGAACACTCAGCAATAAGCATCCGTTACCATTCATGGCATACATAACTGGTCTTTGTCAGAGCAGGTGGATACACTCATCTTGATGCTAGTGACTGGATATGAAAGTGTTAAGGGCATAACTTTAACCTACTTAGAGCTTATTTAAATAAAAATCCCTTCCCCTTCCATAAGGCGTTAGTGGAAAAGTACAGAAGAACAAGGTGTAGACTTCCTGAAGACCCAAAGAGAAGATTAGTGAGATATGTCAAGTCACTTTGGGACAGGAAAATAGCAGAAATGCCATGGTTAATTGGTAGCCAATGCCCTCCTTGGCTCCCTGCATGGATAGAACTTTGTAATTAGCAGACAAACAAGTTTGGGAAATCTCATTACAGTTCTGGGACTGAATTATTTTCAGGCTAGAATGAAACGGGTATTCAGCAGGTAAAGGTCAAGCTTTTACAATTATACATCAATCCAGAGGGGATTGAGAAACCCATCCATTCAATTCACAAATCCCAGATGAAAACTCAAGTCATGGTAATATATTTAGCTAGCTAAAAAGGGCACACCCCATGATGCAGCTGAGATAAGAGCTCTTCTAACTTCATAGAGGCTGAGCTTAAAATATCACTGGAGGCAGAAACTGAAATCAATGAACAGCGTTTACCAAGCAAGTACTAATGAGACCTTAACCCCAAACAAAATAAAAGCAACTTGTGAGAACAGTGTTAACCTTCAGCCCTAGAAAATATGACTGAAATAAAACCTACAAGATGATAGTATTTTTCATGAGAGTTCCTGTAGAAGGACTTTCTTGCTTTAGTTTGGTTGTGTTTTTTTCCTTTGTTTTGTCATTTTCATTCAAATTATTTTTCCTTGAGATGTCAAGGAATTCAAGATAAGTTAAACTGAAAGAAAAAACCCACTGCAAAAAAAACCCAAACATAACTTCTGTTTTTCAAAACAATTTTTTGGTTAAACCTAATGGTAATTTAATTTCTGGGAACCTCTTTTGATATAAAAAGAAAAAAAATTAACCTCATGCATTTCTATCAAGACCACCTGAAAAACAAAGACTTCAGCAGAAAATTTACAGACAAAACCTAATGCTTTTAAAACTTATTACTCATTTCTGCTTCCAGTTTCTAGAAGTAAAAATATTTTCAACCACAAAAGGAAGTTTGCTTCACAAAATGTTTCTCTTAATCTTACAAGGAATTGCTTTGATCACAAAGAAGTCTAAAACCCCTTTTATTTTGTAAAGGGATTGCATGGAGCAAAAAGTAAGATTTTGATATCTTTTTTCTTAGGAGAAATTGCTAAAATACAATGGTAGGACCCTTTCGTAAACTTCTGAGGCTAGATTAGCTTTTAGAGAGGAAAAAAGGATATGGAACACAATGTTCTTCTTTTTAAAAGAAAGGCTTCCAGCGTGAAGAAACAGGCATTGCCAGAAACCTAATTCTTATGAGATTTTAGGAGATAAAAATGTCTTCTACCACTTCAACAGTAAAAGAGGGCCTGAGACTTACCTGGAAAGTAGTTCTGTCTTCTGACAGGGTATTTAAACATTGCTTGGCTCTTACTAGAAATTCCAAAATTGAGGGGCTTAATAACTAAACAACCTTTTCCAGATGATTACTCAATTATACACAGAGCTGTGATTGAGTTATTGCTTGATGACACTAAAATTTCATGTGGGTCCCATTTTAGGCTGATTACTTGCATTGCTTAATTATAAGGTACATCGCTGCTTGAACTGATTTACTGTTTTGATTATTGCATCATGTGATTGCCTGGTTCACAAAAGCAATTATGCTCAATCAAAATCTCTACCAGAAGCTTGGAAGATTGAATTCCTGCAGTGAGCAAATTGTGTCTTCCCATGTGGGTTTTGGTTGTTGTCAATTTTTTTCATTTTTAAGCCTTGTGCTTCTTAGAAAGACAAGTATAAAATAGCACCTTGATTATTTGCTCTGGATTGATTGTGTGAGCTCATCTTTTATGGTGCATAAAGCAGCATAGGTGAAAGATAATCTCTGTCAGCTGTCAGTGTGTCAGGAATAGGTGGTACATAACAGCATTTACAGATTGCCATGTTACTACCCCTCCTCACAGGAATTTGAAGTCATATTTTCACCTGTGGATTCCTGGACCAAGGTAAGAAGAGATAATGTGTAAAAGAGGAATTATCACAAACCCTGGGTTGTGATCCAAACACAGGTTTCCCTTTTCCCAATCTCTTCAGAAAATGTGCTATTTTTTTAACTTAAAATGAAGAAATCCCAGGGAGTTTTTTGATGAAAAATTGTCATTCCCATATGCACACTCAACTTCCTGTAAGAAACATTCTCCCTTTTTTCTTCCCTTCAAAAGTTTTTCAGTACCCCGGGGCAGGAGCTAGTGTGATGCACCTATTGGCCTTTTATTTTGAGAAAAACAAAACAAAACAAGGAAGTGTAATATTTCCCATGGGAGGAGGCAGGTTGATGTAAACCAGTTCTTCAGCCTCAAACATTTACCATGAGAAATCACCTCCTTTTTTTTTCTTTTTTTTTCTCAAGTAAAAGTACTCAATTTGTCAAGGCTAGAGAGGAGTCTGCCTTTTGGAGGCTTTGAAGGTAGGCTGGAGCATAGTTCGGAAAGAATCTGGCTTAAGAAACTGAAGATAAAGTTACAACTAAGGCACACTTTGGCTGTTGCAGACAGATTTCACATCAGAGGTTAAATCCAGTCTTAGAACCATTTCTTGATCCTTAGCAGGGAAGGAAGCAGCAGCGGAAGGAGGGAATTAATCACTGAATCCTTTGATGTTACTGAAATAGAAATGCATTAAACTACCTGTAGTAATAATTCCCAGGAAACTGTCTGTCTCCCACATCCAGGACTGTAACATCTGCTATGTCAGCAGCATTTCAACTGGGATTCACAACTGCAGCATCCAGGGAAGAACAACACCCAAAAAAATGTCAGTGGACAGGGGAGTAGGGATTCAAACAATACATACTACAAGCAAAGCCTTATTTAATGAATCGCCCTTTCAATTTGCCGTCCACACAAAAATTGGTGGGTGGCATATTATCAGGACAGATTATTTCTGGTACAGGCATAACTGAATATTTGTCAGATAAAGTTTCCTACTCGTAGGTTTTCCAGACAGACTGTTAATCCTGACTTTGTGGTGACAGCATGTCAGGCATCCAGATGGAAGAAACAGGAGTGCACTTTCGTGTCATAAGGGAAATGGTCCCTGTTGAATTCAGGAGACCTTGCTGCAAGGCATACATTAAAGGATGTGCAGAAACCTGCAAAAATTTTCAGTTAATGTAAAAAAAGGAAACACATGCTGAGGGTGAAGTGAAACGGGAAAACACCTGTCCATACTTTCAAGAAAACTCTGTTCTTGGATTCCTGACACCTGGACTGAGTTCCAGGCTACCAGTACTGGTTTACGGGTATGGGTGGGATGGAGTTAATTTCCCTCATAGCAGCTCATATGGTGCTATGTTTTGGATTTGTGACCAAAAAAGTGTTGATAACATAGGGATGCTTTAGTTGTTTCTAAATAGCGATTATGCAGCATCAAGGCCTTCTCTGTTTCTCACTCTACACCATAGCTGACCTCAACTGACCAAAGGGATATCCCATACCATATGATATGACACTCAGCAATAAAAATTGGGGGAAAGAAGGAGGAATATGGGTATGTTTGGAGTTATGGTGTTATTTGCCTTCCCAAATAACTATTATGTGTGATGAACACCTGCCTGCCAATGAGAATCGTAGAATCATAGAATTTTCTAGGTTGGAAGGGACCTTTAAGATCACCTAGTCCAACCATCAACAAGACTCTGATAAAAAAACATCACTGAACCATGTCACTAAGCACTATGTCTACCCATCTTTTAAATACATCCAGGGATGGTGCCTCAACCACTTCCCTGGGCAGCCCATTCCAACGCTTAATAACCCTTTCAGTGTAAAATTTTTTCCTAATATTCAATCTGAATCTCCCCTGGTGCAACTTGAGGCCATTTCCTCTTGTCCTATTGCCTGTGACTTGAGGTAACTAAATTCCTTATTTTGCTTTGCTTGTGTGTGCAGCTTTTGTTTTACCTATTAAAATGCCTTTATCTCCACCCACGAGTTTTCTCATGTTTACCCTTCTGATTCTCTTCCACACCCCACGTAAGAGGGAGTGAGGAAGTGGCTGTCTGGGCCTCAGGTGCTTATTGGGGATAAACAACTACCTAATCCTGATCTTGTGAGGTCTAATACTAACCCTGCTGCTTTTGCTATGCACAGTGCCGTTTTTGTAGGCTATGTATCACTTGTATGTATGGAGGTAGTCTTATGTTGAAAGTTCGTTAAATGTTCAGGGCCAATGCATCTCCACATCTGCAAAACAATGTGCTGCTTCTTTCCTCCGCTTTGTCTTCTCTGTTTCTGTAGAAAAATTTCTTGTGTTGTCAAAGGAAATCTCTCGTACCTCATGACACAAGATCAAACAGCTCCTGACACAGCTGGCCAAGAGAAGCAAACATCTATGATATCTTTTGCCCTGTACTAAAAGCTGCAATCACGGGAGAAGAATCTTGTCTTATCACTCTTGCTTAGTTGATTCCTGCTTCTGTTGATTCCAATCCACTTCTGAGTTTTTCAGCACTATGAAAACAAGCCATAGCAGTATGAGGCTCTGCCCCTCTGCATTGGTCTAGCTGACTATTTGCATGAGTTGGTATTGCTCATAAAGGGTTTGCACAAGCCACCCCTGTGCAAGTACCTATGGAAGTTAAGGTCCCTCTGAGCAACACCACAACCATCTGGTGTATCAGCCACTCCTCCCAGTTTTGTGTCATCTGAAAACTCGCTGAGGATTCACTTAGCCTCTTAGTCCTGGTCAGTATTGAAGACACTATCGCATCAGCCTCAGTAACACATTTACAAGTACTTAAAGTGAAACTTTTTCACAGTCACTGGATGAACTGTGTTATCCTAGACCAGCCTTTCCCATCCTTGGTCCTGCTCACCTAGAACCTTTCTGAGATGCAGACATACAGTCATGCAAGCTGATGACATTTGCTCTACACACAGCTCTCAGTGATCTCTCTAAACTTTTCTGATACCTCTTGTCTTTGCTGCTCAATTCTGTGTTCAGGACAATGAGCTGGCTTTGCAGAGGTGCTCAAGTGAGTCCTGAATAATGACCACATTGAAAAAAGCTTCTCCCCATGTAACATGATAACACAGATCTGTCACTGCTATTGAAGTACTCCTATACTCATCCACACAACAGTCAGGTCAAACACTGGCAGTTACTCTGACACACCAAGAAAAGTCAAAGTAACAAGAAATACTGACTCATTTAAGAGCTTTGCTAGTAGCCACTTCTATGGACACACAAAACTTTTCAAGTGCTTGTGTTCAGATGAAATTTCTGAAAAGAGTATTTTGGGGAAGAGACAGTGTTGCCAAATTATTGTTCCTTTCACAAAGTCTCTCTTCCTGGCATAATGGAACTGAGAAGACTGAGAGGCAGGATGTCTCTGTACACTTCTACTCTTAACATTGCAATGGGAAGGATGAGACCTATGCTTGATTCACCAAGGCTGAAGAGAAATGAGACTGTATTCTTACAAAATGTTCCTGACCAGGGCAAAGACTTGTGATGGTAGGAGAGCTGAAATTCCCTTTGTTTCTAACCCTTTTAAAACTTCAGCAGATCCTGCTGAAAGATGCTCTTTCTTGCAACACTGTCTTCTCTGAATTCATAGATAACACTCCCATCAGCTCTGATAAACAATTTCAAGCAGGTAGAGTACTAAGATTACATATTTTCCCCTTCGAGGATTGTACAAGGAAGATGACATTCTCTTCCGGCTTCATGCAGGTAAACAAATATCATCACCAAGCTGTCCAGATGGGGTCAGCTAATACCATGTCCAGGAGAGCATATTCTGGTCAGTTCATTTTGAAGTTATTGCATCTGGAGGACAGGCAAAGCAAAAGGCCAATTCCTGTTAGTTTCTTGAGACTGTACTTTCAGGGAATTATTCTACTAGGATGTTCTTCCACTTATTATTCCAGTTAGGAATAGTTATTCCACTAGGAAGCTTTAGTATCCAATTAACTACAGTTAAAGAGGATTGGTTTTTTTAATTAAAACCTCACCTCTTACAAAACAAACAAAAAAATGCTTGAGAATTTTTCCACTCTTTAAAAGCTTGTAAAATCTAAAAAGAATCATTTATTATAAAAATGGAGCAAGCAGAGCTTTGAACATTGCCAAATATCTCAGGGTTTTGTAAAGATGACCTTTCCCCTCAATTTGAGTTTCCTAAAGTCTATATTAAAGCAAGGTTTTGGTAGCCATGAACTTAAAAGCTCATTAAAATGAAATTACTTGTAGAAGTGAAGACATCTGGTTGTGCCAAACAAAATTACAAATAAGGTTTTAACACAGCAGACAAGAGCAGTCCCATAACCCATCCCCAATTGCCTTACAATATATTTACCTTTCTTTTTCATTTTTTTTACTAAGGCTAGTAGTTAATAGTATTCTCTATAAGTTTATCTCAATAAACCTCCTTGGGGTAATTCCCAAGACATTCAACTACATTCCGTAGGGCTACACAGAAGGAGAATATCTGGTCCTTTAGGGCTATTTGGTCAAAGAAGCCATAAATAAGAACATAAAGAGACATAAATCTGACTGACAAATGATAAGGGACGTCATGATAAGACCAAATCTGGTCAGTCACACTAATTGGTAAGGATATGTGGAGTGTGAAAATGTTTATTTTCTCAGTGTGACAATAAGAAAAGCTGTGACAATAAGGGAAACAATCAGTGATGAAATCTGAGCAATTGGCATTTGCAGAATCACAGAATTATCCAACCCCCCTGCCAAAGCAGGTTCACCTAGAGCAGGCTGCACGGGAATGCATCCAGACAAGTTTTGACTGTCTCCAGAGGAGGAGACTCCACAGCCTCTCTGGGCAGCCTGTTCCAGTGCTGTTCTGACACCCTCAAAGTAAAGAAGTTTTTCCTCACATTGAGGTGGAACTTCCTGTGTTCCAGCTTATGTCTGGTGCCCTTTCAGTTGTCCTTTCACCACTGAGAAGAGCCTAACCCCACCCTCTTAACACTCTCTCTTTACATAGGTATAAGCACTGATAAAATCCGTTCTCAGTGTTCTCTTCTCCAGTCTACACAGACCCAGGTCTCTCAGCCTTTCCTCATAGGAGTGCTCCATTCCCTTGATCATCTCTGTACCCCTCCACTGGACTCTTTCCAGCAGTTCCCTCTCCTTCTTGAGCTGGGGTGCCCAGAACTGGACACACTACTCCAGATGCTGCCTCAGCAGGGCAGACTAGAGGGGGAGGATGACCTTCGTCGACCTGCTAGCCACACTCTTTTTGATGCACCCCAGGAGACCATTGACCTTCTTGGCCACAAGGGCGCACTGCTGGCTCATGGCTCACTTGTCCACCAGGACTCCAAGGCCTCTCTCTACTGAGCTGCTCTCCAGCAGGTCAGCTCCTAACCTGTGATGGTGTATGGGATGGTGTATGCCTCCCTCATTGCAGAGAGGAATAATCTCAATTTGCCCTTGTTGAGTTTCATCAGATCCCTCTCTGCCCAACTCACTAGCCTGTCAGGCCTCACTGAACAGCAGCACATCCTTCTGGTGTGTCAGGCACCCCTCCCCATTTTGTATCATCAACAAACTTGCTGAGGGTACACTCTGTCCACTCATACAGGTCACTGATAAATATATAGCACAGGACTGAAGACAACAACCAGAAAAACACCTGGTCAGTCACACTAACTGACGGACTATCAGGAAACTGCATGTAAATTTGGAACTTTGTAATGGATAAGGATGCAAACCTGAGGGCCCAGGATGTTGGAGGAGGTGGGTGGAACTATGCCAGCTGAGGAAGAAATGTGCAGGGAAAGACGGTGCAGGGAGGAACAAACAAATGAGCTAGACAGAAAAGGGAACTAAAGAGCCAATTACCTGTAGACCGTGGCCTGTCAGTACAATGGTCCAGCTGACACCTGCACCTGAGCACCACATTTCGTCCTGTCTGTTCTTAACTACCTCTCTGTGTATAACCTCATTCTCTTTTCCGAGTGTGTGAGTGCTGCAAGGATTCAGTGCCAGTTTCTGAGGGACCAGCATGAGAGGAATGGGCACCAGCTGCTAGAGTCAGACCAGGGGTGTGGACTCTCCTAGCCTGTGGTGTCGGCTTCTGGAGGAAGTGGGGGGTCTCAGTGATAGCGACTGGAGCAAGGGGGATCTTTAACTTCCAGTGACTTGCATGGGAACAGTTTGTATCCTGAAAATGAGCTGCTGGGAGGACTGGTGTGAGTGAGGGGCTCAACACCGGTGGCTGGAGTGGGACCACAGGTCACAGCCCATGTGCCTGGTGTCAGCTGCTAGAGGTGGCAAGTGTCTGCATCTTCCCCAAAGCCTGCTATGCCAGGGTGGGTGTATTTACTAACAATCTTCAAGCTGGACCAGCTGGTGAGCAGGAAAACCTCAAGTCCAGGCTGAGGTTTTCCATGCTGGTGTCTGGGGGAACTGAGAGTATGCGGTGCCTGTGGGACAAGTGTATTGGTGCTCACTGCCATGTATCTGCCAGTGAGCACCAATCTGGACCAGGTGGGAAGTCAGGGACCCATGGAACAGATAAGGGGGCCCAGGACTGGGAACCTTCTGTCAATGCCAGACCATGAGGAAGAGAGACTTGGATGTCTGTTCTCGTATTTATGTGCTTCTGTATGCAGGTGCTGTTTAAGGCCGTGCCTTGTCCATCCAGCCTGTGTGACCAGCCATGTCAATGTCCCCTGTGCACCTCTGTGTCTGTGTGGGCATCTCTGTGTGTGTGTGTCTATCTCTCTCTCTCTCTCTCTACATATATATATATACACATATATATACATGCTTGGCTTCACTACTGGCAGTAGCTTGCACACAGGCAAGCAGCAGCTGTGTCCCACAGCCTGAGCAAAGATGCTGGCACCTGGCTGGGCTCCAGCAAGGCCTTAGGCAAGAGGGTCCTGGGCCAGAGCAGCCAGGAGCAGCAGCCACTCATAACATCCCATAATACCTGGAGTAGACAGTGGGATAATCCTTAACATCCCTTAACACATACTAGAAAAGAAAACATACAATCTTTTTTATCTTTATGCTTAATATTGACAACTTTGTGTCAGGATGCATCAAGAAGGCTGCTCTTCCAAAGAGAGAGAGCTGAGAGCAAAGCACAATAACATGGCAGGCATTAGCAGGTTCTTCACCAACAAGGAGCCAGGATGCAGAGCAGCAAGTCCTGGTCAGGATCACGGCCAGAGACATTGGGGAAGGCCAGATACAGTACACTGATCAACCAGCATTTCTGTAGTAATCAGGCAGGTCTGAGTTCAAACCAGGAAGCCAAGCTGTTGCGTCTGTGTCAGGGTCAGGACTGAGGAAGTATGAGACCAGGTAGAGATGTGTCTGCTGCACAGTTGTGGTGCAGACAGCAGGCGGAGGACAGCAGTAAAACTTCAGCTTAGAAGTAGTTCCTAAGGGAAAAGAGGGGCAGGCCCTCCTCTTTAGTTTTCTTCACCATAGCTCTTATCAGTGAAAGACCTGACCTTGGACTCAGTCAGCTACACTCTTTAACTTACTTAAGTAGAAGGGGGATGTGCCCACATCATGTTGGGTCACTCAAGATTTGCAGACTTCAAATGTGCTGATATATTGAACATTATCAAACAAAGCCTGCATCAAACTCTTCACACAGTGGAGACAAGGCTGGCAAGGTAGCTGCATGCTTTCTTCCTTTTATTATCAAAGCTTCCTCCATCACAATTATTTGGGAACTTAAAGGCCAGACCTAATTTTGATCCAACAAAAAAATGGACAGCTGTGTTTGCCATACATGAAAAATTGGGCATTATGGTGCATTTACCTTTGCATTTACCTGTTAGTCAGATCATTCAGATCACTTAGATCTGGAGCTTGTCCATCCTTGGTCACCAGAATTTTTCTGACCCACCAGCATGTTGCTAACCCTGTTTCTTCTAGGTGCTCTTCCAAGGGGTAGGAAAGCACTCAGTAAGTGCTTGGGGATTATAATATTTGACTGGCTCCATAGCACAAGTCACAGGGAGAAGCCACGTCTCTAATTCCTGTATCAAACGCTATGGGCGTATTTTTTTTCTCAGCACGATAGAAAGATGACAGTATAGCAGGGGCACCTTGTTCAACTGGCATAGGCCTCTTCGGCCCAACAATTCAAGGAGGCAAAGCAAAAAAGTAGCCTTTCAAGGCCATCTATATGGCTAATAGCAGAAACAGGAGTTAATCTACTTGTTTTATGAGTTGACCACCGTGCCAGCTGATTTTTGAACTATTTAAGGACCCTCTCTCAGCTACAGGACAGGCCTGGCTACCTCCACAGAGTACTTGTCTTGGTCTTGGTCCCCTTTGCCTACAAAGAACACAAAAATTCTCAGACCAGAATATGAAAATGATGATAGATGCCCCATAGAAAGCCCACAGCTCTGCAGATCAGCCCTTCAGTGCCAGTAGGACCTCTCCCACACCCCTCCCAGCCCAATAAATCTTGCAGACAAGAGGCAGGGGAAAGAGAGTAGGTGTATTTAAGCACACTCTTCTCCCCATCTCCATTGTCTCCAACTATGGATTGTACACAAGTTTAGACTCTCCAAGGAATACAGATTTGAAAACTGTACCAGCTTCTTCCACTTCACTCAGTCTAAGCGACAGCCTCAGTGTGGGAGCGAAACTCCACTTTACTCTAAAGACAGGCTGGAGTCAAAAGAAGATCTTAGGTTAATCAATAAATTCTTTATATTCACCAGAGAAAAGATCTGAAAATCCCAAAGCAGTCCAAAAGGGGGAAGGGAAGTCCTAGTTGCTTTTCAGAGTTAGGTCTCACTGACTGACTATGGCAAGGGCTGAATTTTCCTGCTGATCTCTTGGTTTTGCACCTGGATAGCACTGAGAACAAGAAGGTGCAGAGAAGCTCAATTAATTGTAGTTTAGCTACCAGCTCAGAAACCTCCTTATTAAGAAAGCTTTCAGAGCAGCGCTAAATGAGGCTTCAGGAGAATGACTAAGCACAGAAATGCTGCTGCAGAACTTGCTGACCCTCATCTCTTCCTCCAGCTGGTGATGAAAACAGATGTGACCAGGCTGTACATCAGAATGATGTAGACACGAGGGGCTGCAATTAGTCAGTTCTCATTTGTGTGGTGAATTCACTTTAATTTGGTATAATGATATTGTTTCTTTTCTGAGACTGACAGGATCAAGACAAGAGGTTGGAATTTTCCAACTCTGGAAATCAACAAAATGGATAAGTACTTGGAGTAGAAATAGTTTAAAAATTAAATTACATGGAAACTCCTCTTCAGAGCTATATGAATATGCCCAATATATATGTACTAATATTTGTAACTATATTTTTACGTGTAATCATAATTAATGATATATATTTATACACTTGCTACCTTTTTATATATTTTCCACAAATATTTTCCTCTTCCTGCAAAGGAAATTGCAAGGTTAGAAAACATCCTCAAAGGAAGCCAAAGATATCAACCAACTGTCAGGTGAATCCAGCTAAAAAAGGAGAATGATTTAATGTAAATTGACACTGGTCACAAATGTATTGCTAACTCAGAGTAGTTCAAATGTCTAATTTCACATCTCAAAGAACAATATAAGAAGAGGCATTTCTGTCTTGCTGTGTTAACTGCTGTGAGTACTGCAGTGGTGTAAGCGATATGTTCTACTAACACGGAATCCCCTTCTTGCAGGGTGTTTAATGTAAAACCAACCAGGAGAACGCTTGCTTTTAACTTGTGAGTTTTAAGTTCCTCTGTGTTTTGTCTGGTTGTAATGTGTCAGGCTCTTTTCTGATGCCCTCTTCACCTACAGTTTTATCTGAGTTTCACAGAAATGTAAAGGATTCTTATATTGTGAATCACTGCAATTATTTGTCTAGATGTGATTCCCAGTAACAGTGAGACTGACATTTGCAAATAGAAGGCTAAGAGATTTCAATTGCCCTTGGACAGCCAGGGAAAACCTGTCTCAGTCACCCTTCCAGTACAAGAAAGCATTAGGAACCAACACCTCTAGGTCAGAATGTCAACTTCTGCCAACAAAAGTACTCAGTCTCACTGAAAACTTTCCCATTGACTCCCCTGGATGTTGGAGCAAACCACCATCAGTGTCAGTAAGAACCTGTCTCCTTTACAGTATGGAGAAAATTCACTCATGGATTTCAGGAAAGCAAAATGTCAGCCTGTCCACTTGGTCTCCTTCCTGTTTCATGTCCTAGTTTCCTAAATATGGTGGTGGTTGTACCAAGGTGCATGGGAAGAGTCCTGTGAGGATCCTATGTCTTTTTTGTACATCTACAAACATGGGCTTCATGCCCTGCTCTGCCGCAATTTGTATGAGCTTGGGAAAAACACTTTGCTTATTCACTAATAAGATAACGGCATTAAATAGCTCCAGCTGTATCAGGAGGGTAAAAACAAAGTACTGTAGAGCAGATTCACTTGCAAGAAATAACAGGAGTCATTTGGAAGAGAGAGGATGAGTTCTACAGGAAAGACTTTTTTTCTTGGTTCCATGTTATTTGACTCCAACATTGATTGTAGCAGTAGAGAAAATTATTTTCCTCTCTTGATACATTTCTTGTTGCCCACAAGTAGTATGATACCAGCCCATTTATTCCTGAAAACAGCTCTGAATCTCCACAAGCTACATGCATTTTAACTTGAGTAATGCACATCACTTTTTCATTATATTTTTAATTCACTGTTGCATAGGGAGTGTGAAGTAGTTAACATCAGGTCTATAGATTCAATCGAGACCCAGGAAAGAACTGGATAAAAGTGCCATACACTGAGAAAGGAAACCAGCACATGAATTGTACTTGTTTGCAAGTGATTTACAGTACAAAACAAAGCACACAGTAGTTCATTCATCTTGAATGATGTAACCAGATCTAGCTGGAAACCCTTTGTTACAAATACCATGGACTCGGTTGTAACCTAAACTACCAAAAAATTAAATAAAAATGTGAGATATTTCATAATAATTAGAGAAAATTAAGTTATTATCTCTGTTTAGGACAACATGGGCGCAACCTTCAGCCAGTGCTTAAGGGAATCCCATCTGAGTTTGAGAATTGCGCATCAGAGCCCTCACTGGACAATCCATGTCATTAATGTCAGATGTGCACTTGAATAGCTCCCATGTACTCTGCAGTCTCTTTTGTTGACTTATTTCTTGTATGCTTTCAGGTGAGCAGGTACAATCTCCAGTAGCTTTGGCATTGCTCCAGGGATCCATCTGGCCTTGCTAGATCAATCCAGACAGGTAAAGCACAGATACATTTTGCTATCTTTTTCTGAGGAAGTGCCCAGCTGAGCCCTGCTTCATACCTTTAATATAACACTACCCACAAACAGACAGACCTAGCTTTACAGACACTAGCTTTGAAAAATCCAACAGCCTGGAGGACATAAACATAGTAACAGCAACAAGGGAAGAAATAATTTTCCTGTGTGTAAGAATAGTTCCAACTGCAGCTCAGCATCTTGGTTAACAAGACTTCCAAATGTCACCATGAAGATGTTAGCTTATGCAGTTTATCATTAGAAAATAAACACTTCCCACCAGTATTATTTCCCACCAGAAAAGGGAGTGCATATGTTAGCATCTGCAATATTCCGTTCTTTGCAGCAATGGGACCTTATTCGGCTATACAAAAACATCTGAGTGCTCAACTCTAACACAAAGAACTGTGGGAGAAGGTCACCATACTGTACAGTATCAAAAAGGATGAGAAACAGATGAGCCACATCATGTCTAAAATATTGCAACTTCAAGGGCCTGAACCTTCAGCTGTAGCAGAGGGGCAGGAAGAGCCTGTGTCTAAGAAGAAAAAGTGAAAACTCCCATCATGATGAAGGCTGATGATAATTCATCAAGAGAAAGTTCCTGCCCCACATAAAGACCTGCAGCTACAGAATACATTCACTATTCTCAGTGCTGATGAGAAGCTGTGAGTGCTGCCAAATGGATCTTTTCTTGTAGCTGAGTCTGAGCCACCCAGGACCACCAGAAAGAAGCCGTGAGTGATAGTGGTAGGAGACTTTACTGCAGGTGACGAAGGCCCCCAACCTGATTTGCCATCAAGGAAGGCTTGCTACTTTCTGGAGGCTCAAAGTCAGGATGATGTGTAGAGGCTACTAAAGCTCATCCATCTATTACCTGTGGGTGCTCTTCTACATAGGCGCTACTGGGGGTGACCTAGGAAGTCACTACAAGGCTCTGGGGACAGTGAACAAGGGCATGAGGAGCCACGTAGCGCCCTCCTCTATCCTGCTGAAGGGGGACAAGTGCTTGAGGAGGGCTGGATGGATCCTACAGATCAACAATTAATTGTTCAGTGGATGCTGGCAGCAGGATTTCAGTGTCTATGACACTGGGACCCTCTCTGAAGATCAACAGTGGCAGGATCCACCAGATAGATAAGGGGGGACGAAAGGATCTTTGTCAACAGACTTGCCAACCTGATAAGGAGAGGTTTAAACTAGGAATTATAATGTCATAGAAAGATTCCCCAAATAACAAGTGAAGGTGTTGTAGATGGGGTAGGAAGGCCAAGCGCACAGGGTAACTGGAACAGAACAGAGACAGCAAACAACAAAAGAGAGGCAAAATGTAATCACTTCAAGCATACTCATGTAAAGAAGGAACTGCCTGCAGAATAGCCTTATGGGGAAAGCTCTGAGGCCTGTTCTGAGGAGTCAGCATGCTTGGGAGTCTCTGAAATGTCTCCACACTAATTCATGCAGTACGGGAAACAAACTGGAGGGATTACAAGTCTGTGTGCAGTTACAGGGCTATGACTTCATTAGGATCGTGTGGATATACTGCGATAACTCACACGACTGTAGTGCTGTGACAGATGGACACAGGCTTTTCAGCAAGGAAAGGACAGGAAGGCAAGAAGGGGGAGTTGCCCTCTATGTGAGGCTGTTAACAAGTCATGAGCATGTTAAGGGACTGAAGGAAACTTGTCATGCATAGTACGTATATGCTGAGATTTGAAACAGAAAGAAAATTTGCCGGATCAAGTATTTACCAGAGTTCATTCATTCAGCGGTTGTTAAATACCTCCCCAAAAAATAGGCTTTATAATAGGAAAGCTGACGAGGTCTTAACTAGAACAGCAGAGGCAGGCACTGCAGTGATGAATTACATTCTTGCTCCATGTCAAAGACAGGAGGAGATACAGCTTCACCTGCAGTAAAAATGTCTGCATTTACTGTTGGAACCTGAGTACTTCTTGATGGTAACCTCTGGATTTTTATCAGGAAATGGAACAGCTTGCTTCTGGGACAGAAATGGACTTTGTCAGTCCTCGCTTCTGGCTGGCATGTCATGGTGAACACCTAGGAAGACTGCTGAATTGCACTGGAGCACCTACTGATATATTATGTTCTACTGTCCCATGGACACAGTAGGCAACTATGGAAGAATATGTGTACTCCTAAGAGGTGCAGAAGGAAGTCAAGAGCGCTGCTTTCCCACTACTCCATTCCCAGTATCCACACTACTCCCCCAATTCCCCTTCCTATGCTCTGCAATACCTTGCATTACACAGCTAGCTGCAAGCAGAGAGCCTGCATCCCTTGTCCCCTTCTCCTGACAATGACTAACTATTCTGCTTTCCCACTCTTCTCCAACTCACCAAGCAATACAGGAGGCTCTAATCATGTTCAAACGGAGCTTTCAAGTTTAGCATCTACCAGGTAGGTGTCTGCTAATCACAGCAAACCAATTCAGAGTGGTGTAAACACCACTGCAATCAAAAGGAACTTACCACAGACCAACCCTCGGTATGCAACACTGCAGAAATCCTACGCTCCTAAAAGCATGTTTTGTCACTGACACTTTTTCTATGTGTATGCCTCTATTGTGTTATTGGGTAGACAGGACTGAAGACGGAGTTGTGTGCTACTTCAGCCTTTGTCCTGTCACACAAAGACAAAAAATAGTACTTAAAACATTCTCTCAAATAAAGAGCACCCTCTTCCCCTGCTTCGTAGACAATTGTGGTGCACTTTGTGCACGTTCCAGGTAGGACTCCACCTTTCAGTCTGCCCAATCTTCCATGAGTGCAATGGATTACAGCATTAGTGTTTGTATTGGTTTCTTTTGGACAGTAGTACCAGGTGAAAGAACTAGAGAAAAAAGCAAGAGTCATCCCATGGTATATGTATTCTGCCTATGAGAATACTGGTAAAGATTATTTACTCCTAGCATTAGTAAACCACAGACCTAGCAATCACTGCCACCACCTGGCCCATGAGTTCTTAGCAATTTCCTGATTATCACATACATGCTCCTGGTTTCAAAACTAGATTCCTAGACTGAGAACCCAAAAAATTTATTTAGGCATGGGAATAATCCACAGAATGAGTTCCAGTTTTGATCAGTCAACATTTCTTAAGCTATACGTCTGTGCTGGGAATCTCCTGAACAGCTTGGTGGTTGAAGCCTAATATGGGTATATCCCTAGCAATCCATGACAAATACAGCATGACAAACAAAGGTGGTAGGAGCAATCCTCACACAGAGAGCTAAGGTGAGCACACAGGAGATTAACCATCACTTAGATGTTTGGGCACATATTGGCTGTCAGACTCAGCTGACAGGCATCAGTAATTA
The DNA here is from genome assembly GCA_033628505.1 of Tringa tobata. NCBI lineage: Eukaryota > Metazoa > Chordata > Aves > Charadriiformes > Scolopacidae > Tringa > Tringa tobata. The sequence goes on along the minus strand of JAHREE010000605.1, from coordinate 1,788,998 downwards.
CAACTCCTAACTTGCAAAAGCACTATAAGAAGGCATTGTTCTCATGGTGTAGAGGTTAACAATGAAGAGGAGAAGGTAAAAGATTTTTGTATTAGAGCTGCAAGACCTTAGCAACCTCCTCTTCACAGATGAGAGAAGAAAGGTATGTGGGAGAGGAAGGAACAGATAATTACGCAACCAGAGATGATACTATTAGCAGAAGAAAGAGCAGAGTCAGGAGGCTAGTTTAGTAGAGGAAAACAGTACAGATTCTGAAGGATACTAAAGATTTTTCACGGTGAACAGAGGTGACATGGATTACAGAGGTGTTAAATTCAAGATGTGAGTGAGAGCCAGCTCCAGCAGCAGCATATTTAATGGCCTGCTGTTACTAGGGCACTGCAGGCCCACATAGAGGTCAGATGTTCCAGTTGTTGAAACCAGTAACCAGCAATACCATATCCTTACTAGGGATACAACAATGACAACTGAAGCAAGGCTTAGGCAATGACAGGGAAAAGCACTCATGTCTGAAGAATAAGAGAGATAGGATGGATTAGAAGGTATTTGCAGCATGAAGGCTACGGGCCAGCATCCCTCACAGAACAAATAGTGTTTTAAGTAGTATTGTTTACCAGCCAACAATCACATTCTTTCCCATAGACAGAGATGTTCAATGACTCTACAAAGCCATTCATTTATGTGTGGGGTGAGCTGTAGGCAGAGAGTCCCATGCTTCAGGGCATGCTCTAGGTTGGAGAGCAGCTCGCAGAAGACCGAGATACTAAGCATGTGAAACAAACACCAAAAATAAGTCCCATTTCATAAAAGACTCACTTGCCTGATTCACGTATGCTATTCTGCCTGGACTTCATTCAAAAGTCAAATACAAAACTAGACTCAAAAGATTTATTTCCTACTTACATGCTCTGATTTAGAAAGTGGTTTTAAGAGTGGATTCAACTGAGTAGTCTAATTCTTTGGATCACTTCTTTAGAAACTCAAACATGATATCTGTGTATTTGCATTCTACAAGGTTGGGAATAGATGAAAAGTTGAGAATTACAGCTCTTCCAGGCTACTGAGAAGCTATGCCAAGAACTGAACCCTGGTCTCACTATCAGCTCTGTAGCGACACTGTGCTCAGCAGGTCTTGGCAGATGCAACTGGAACTGCTGGTAGTCTGTACCCCACTGGTAGCATCCCCATCTCCTTTTACATAGAAGGCCAGCAGCCTGTTCAAAAGCAGCCCTGCACTGCACACACCACTGCTTTGTTGCCCTTTTGGAGAAGCAGGTTGCTGTCTGGCAACAATGGCTCTCAGCCTTTCCTGAACAGAGTGGTTTTTCTATCTGTGTTGCTGATTCCCAGGATCTCTGCAAGTCATTCCTCCCAAGAGCTAGTATAAGAAGGAGCTCACTCCAGCTTGCTTGTCTCCCCTCTCAGTTCCCCATGAGTGCTCATGTAAAGGCTGTGCTAAGAGCAAGAGGTCCTTCTTCACCTGTTCTTGGTGCCAAAGCCCTTACAGCAGTGGGCTACAGCTTTCAACAGCTGACCCTCACTTGGACTGAGGCTCTGGCAAACTAGCATGGTAATTTAATCTAATAATTTTATATGTTGGAAATTTCTAGGTTAGACAGAATGCAAAGCAGGCAGTAGCTTTGCTACACACACGCAGGGGAAGGAGGGCCAGGCTTCCAGCAACACCAGACCTATTGTAAAGTGTGTATATGAAAAGGGCTTTGAAGACCAGTCAGCACTGTGCATCTGATGGCAGGATGTGATTACAGAGGAGTCTAACTCCAATTACAGTGTCATTACACTAAATATGCTTTTTGGATAATATACAACTAATTAATCCAAACTAGATTATTAATTACATTTGCAAGAATAATGCCCTTTTGCTTTCATACCCAATACATGCAGCTGGGACTTTCACTGTAGGTTCAATGTTTCCATTTAAGAGCCTGGAAGGGCTATGCAAATCTTAGCTTATATTTTTGTGACCTAGGACCATTAACCATACTTTATTGATACAGAATAGATCTCCATCATTTGGTTAATCTTCTGGTTATGTGAAATCACTAGTAACTGTGACTATGGGAAACCAGGTTACAGCAAAATTAAATACTGTCTTGTAGAGCAAAACCAGAAATTTAAATTATGTATTTTTTCTGCCACTTCCTCTGTGTGACACCAAGTTCCCTCACTATTAAAACACAACAAAAACCTGTCACTCTTAAATACCATAGTTCAGATATAGATTCAGTGACAACCAGTCGCTTTCCAAGCCCTGTTAGATTTAGTTTTGAACTGGAAAGGCAGCATACGTAGGCAAGCCTACAACCTCCCAAAAGGCCTGCAACGAAAGCTGTGGATTTTCAGCCTCACCCAGCCACTGTAGAGGAAAGGTAAGTTCTGATTTGGACAGGATTACCTTCAGCATTCCCATCACTGACTTTTGGTCTGTGCCAGGTTGAGAAAAGGAACCCATGGAGCACACTGGCTTGGGAACCCCCGGCAGTTCTTTGAGAGTGACAGATGTGTGTGACAGTTTGTTATGGAAAGGCAGCTTTCCATAGATCTGAGTTGTGAATACCTGGACTACTAGACAGTTCTGACAGTCAGTGTCTTCTGGGGGCTTAGTTTGTTCTTCTGCAGAGCATCTGCAATGCTCTTTTCTTCCAAATTCCAAAGAATTATTTTCTCAATTCTTGCTTATTAAAAGAAACCAAACAAAGAAAATTCCCTTAAACCCTTTAGGCTTTTAAAGCCTTTAGGGAAAAAACTTACCTAGAACTGCTGTTTTTCCATGGCTCATACTCCTCAGAAAAGCCATTCCTTCTCTTTTTTTCTTCTGACTTTCATTTTTGGGATGGTAGCCTTGCGGCTAGCAGCTTATTTCTGGTATCAATTCAGCAAGGATCAGAAAGTGGCTTCTATATTGTAGTAACAAACATTTGTCCAGCTTTTGTGATAGCACAAGAAAGAAAAGTATCACTCTTCAAAATGCTGGGTGTGCTTTCTTCTCAGAAGAGGAAAGGGAATTACAATCTGATTCTCCTTCAAGCTGAGTGATGGACACCATCTCTTAGGGTCCCTTTAAGGTGCATTTTCTAACACCTGGAAGTCTTACAGAGATGAGGCCAAATAAGATTTCCAGTTGAAAGGGCTTTCCAATGAAAATGTGAATTGGTTGAATCTCAAAATTTTTGGTAGTAAGCCAGAATGAACTCTCAGGTTTTAGTTTTTTACCCCACTGTAGACAGTTCCCTTGATGTGAAGAAACATAAAAGAATGAATGTTTTGTGGCCCTGGTCTGACAAGAGGGATGGGAAGCCTCCCATCCCTCTTGTCAAAGGAGTTTCTTATAAAAGTCTCACATGTTTCCAACTATCACAGATCCTAAATTCCTTTTTACACCTCAGCAAAAGCATTTTTGATATCTCACAGGCTAATTCTAACTCAGCTTAAGTATCTAACTTCACATGAAGTTTAATTATGTTTATCATGGGGTGCCATGAAATAAAATTCCCTGAAAGGATAGAGTCTTTAATTATGATCATGTTTAGTTCGACAGCATATTTGTGAATTGTATGCAACTTGATTATTATTATTATTTTGACTACCGGTAAGGGGGATTAAACTATTTCATGGAGTAGATCCTACTGGAATCTCTGCTAAGGCACATGGAAAATAAGGAGGTTATTGGAGACAGCCAACATGGCTTCACCAAGGGCAAATCATGCCTGACAAAATTGGTGGCCTTTTACAATACTGCCACACGCTTGGTGGACAAGGGCAGAGCAATAGATGTCATCTACCTGAACTTATGCAAAGCATTTGACACTGTCCCACACCACATCCTGGTCTCAAAATTGGAAACTCATGGATTCGATGGATGGACCACTTGGTGGATAAGGAACTTGCTGGATGGCGGCACGCAAGGGTTGTGGTCACCGGCTCAATGTCCAAGTGGCGACCACTGACAAGTGGTGTTCCTCAGGGTTCAGTACTGGGATCGGTGCTGTTTAACATCTTTGTAAGGGACAGTGGGATAGAGTGCACCCTCAGCAAGTTTGCCTATGACACCAAACTCAGTGGTGTGGTCGACACACTGGAGGGAAGGGATGCCATCCAGAGGGACCTGGAAAGGCTTGAGAGGTGGGCTCGTGCAAATCGCATGAAGTTCCACCAAGCCAAGTGCACGGTCCTGCACCTGGGACGTGGCAATCCCAGGCACAAATACAGGTTGGGTGCAGAATGGCTGGAAAGCAACCCTGAGGAGAAGGACTTAGGAGTGCTCATGGATGAGAAGCTCAACATGAGGCGGCAGTGCACGCTGGCAGCCCAGAAAGCAAATCACATCCTGGGCTGCATCAAAAGAAGCATGACCAGCAGGTCACAGGAGGTGATTCTACCCCTCTACTCTGCATTCGTGAGACCCACCTGGTGTACTGTGTCCAGCTGTGGAGTCCTCAGCATAGAAAGGACATGGACCTGTTGGAGGGCCACAAAGGTGATCAGAGGGATGGAGCACCTCTCCTATGAAGACAGGCTGAGAGAGCTGAGTTTTTTCAGCCTGGAGAAGAAAAGGCTCCAGGGAGACCTTGTAGCAGCCTTCCATTATCTGAAGGGAGCCTACAGGAGAGCTGGAGAGGGACTCTTTGTCAGGAAGTGTAGTGACAGGACAAGGAGTAATGGTTTTAAATTGGAAGAGGGGAGATTTAGATTAGATGCCAGAAAGAAATTCTTTATTGTAAGGTTGGTGAGGCACTGGAACAGGTTGCCCAGGGAAGTTGTAGATGCCCCATCCCTGGAAGTGTTTAAGGCCAGGCTGGATGGGGCTTTGAGCAACCTGCTCTAGTGGGAGATATCCCTGCCCATGGCAGGGGGTTTGGAACTTGATGACCTTTAAGGTCCCTTCCAACATTCTATGATTCTATGATTTTTCTACACGAGTGAATTTAAGCTGCCCCAAGGCTTTTAGGTTCTGGTTATTTATTTTCTAAGTAGATCACTTGGCAAGATTAAGCTGCTAACAGTAATCAAATTGTCTTCTTGCCCTATCATAACTAACAAGAGATATGTACTCAGTATTCTCCTGATTAGCCCATAAAGCTGAGGCACAGCATGGAGTGACTAAATACAATATAGCTTTCTATCTTTTTTTTCACCTGATTTCTTCATAAATCCTACCACACTGTAGGTAAATATTGTTTATGCAATTGTCTGTGTACTCTTCTGGAAGACCTCTGAGGATGAAAGAAGTTGCTGCTGCACTCATTCAGGATCCAGAAAATGAGAAGTTTGCTCAAGTTTGGTTTGGGAGATGGAGCACTGTCTGGGCAATTCTGAAAACAAGTTGCATAGTGGAACTTGGGCCAGCACTGTATCTGCCATCAGAAAGTTTCTCTTAGTGTCTTCTTGGATTATCCTTCCGGCTTTGTAAATCTATTTCTAGTTTTCCATCTCCACTGAAGACAGAGAACAGTTTATTCCCATTTTCAAGAAGGGCAAGAAAGAAGACCCTGCTAAGTACAAACCTGTCAGTCTCACTTCAGTGCCTGGTAAAATTAAGGAGAAGATTATTCTGGGAGTTATTGGAAAAGACTTTAAAGAAAATGCAGTCATCAGTCAAAGCCCACATGGGTGGGAAATTCATGCCTTAATAAATTTTTTTGTGACAAAGTTACTCACCTAGTGGACAAAGGTAAGGCAGTGGATGTGTGGGTTTTTTCATTTTAGCAGAGCTTTTGATAACATCTCTCATAGCATCCTCTGGACAAAATGCCCAGCATACAGCTGGACATGTATACAGTATGATGCATGAACTGGCTGAACTGTCAGGCTCAAAGTGTTGTAGTTAATGGGGTAATGCCTGGCTGGTGACCAGTCACTACTAGTGATCCCCAGGATGATCCCTCAATTTTACAGACAGTTCTTTTCCATGTTTGTATCAATGACCTGGACACAGGAGCTGAGTGCACTTTTAGCAAGTTTGCCAATGATACCAAGGTAGGAGAAGCTGTTGATTCCCTTGACCACAGAGAGACCTTACAGAGAGATCTTGACAGATTAGAATGCTGAGAATCGCCAACCATATGAATTTTAACAAGGACAAATGACCGACTCTGCTCCTGTGATGGTGTAATCCCAAATGTATTTATAGATTTGGGGCCTAGAGGCTGGAGTGCAGCCCTGTAAAAAGAGATCTAGGGATTTTGGTTGATGATTAGCTCAATGTGAATCAAGGATGTGCCCTGGGAGCCAAAAGGGCATTAACGGGTGCAGTAAGCAAACTATAGCTACCCAGACGAAAGTAGTGATCGTCACACAATACTCAGACTTGTGCAGCTTCAATTCAAGCGCTGTGTGAAGTTCTGGGCCTCACAGTATAAGGAGGACATAAAAGTATTAAAATGTTTCCAAAGGAAGGCAACATACATTGCAAAAGGCCTACAGGGCATGATTTTGAGGAGCAGCTGAGGATATTAGGTATTTTCAGCTTAAAGAAGAGACTGAGGGTCGACCTCATTGCTATCTACAAATTCTTCATGAGGGGAAGCCACGAGGTAGGTGCTGACCTCTTCACTCTGGTGTTCAGTAATAGGATGATAGGAGGGAATGGCTTAAAGCTGCATAGGGGGAAGCTCAGATTGGATCTTAGAAAAAGATTCTTTACTGAGAGCACTGGAACAAGCTCCCTAGGGAAGGGGTCATAGCCTGAAGCCTGTCAGTGTTCAAGAAGTGTCTGGACAATGGTCTTAGGTAAATGGTTTAAATTTTCAGTAGCCTTGTTTAGAGTCAAAAGTTGGACTCAACGATCCTCGTGGGTCCCCTACAACTCAGGATATTCTCTGATTCTACAATAATTTAGGTCAAAGAGGTTTCCCCTCATTGTCAGCTGGCTGCATTTCTGTAGGACCCATTTGAGAAACACATCATCAGACTTTCCCACCTTTCTGCCCCCACAGTCCCTCAGATTTCATCAGGGAAGATGTCATGGGCCTAGTGTGTAGAGGTCTAATTTGCTACTCGATTACTGCTGCACTCTGCAACAGCACTGTTGCCGTACGAATCTGAATCTTGGACCTCGTTGGGCCTGAGCAATCCCATTTCTTGTGTGAGTGGAACCTCTACAACCAGCATCCAACCAGATGGCCCACATTGTCTTCCAGTATCAGCCCCTGGGGAAGATGCCTTGATCTATCCAAAGTGTTTCCTCTGTAAATCTCCAGAGAAAAGCAGTTTTTTAAGCCTGGTCAGCTACCTCCTCTTCGCTTGAGACAACAGTTGCTGGCATGTGTCTGTGTTCAGAGAAGTGTCCATGAAAACAATTCCAGAGTCTGCCTCCAAACCACCCTAACTGCCTGCTTTGTCTGAGCTAGCAAACTTATATTTCCCCAGAAGAACTGTCCCTTTCTGGGTCCCAGTTCTGTGCTCACACAGGCTAGGAAAGATGCTTTCATTTGATACAAGACACATGCCAGATGCTTCCTGCTTTTACCCTGCCTGTGTCTGGTTAGGTTCATGCTTGTGTATCCAAGATAAACGCCAGGGAAAGACTGCTGATAATGGAGAATTGAACACAGGCCCTGGTGAAACTCCCTTCCTGCTAAACTGGCATCAGGTAGAGAAAGAATACATGCCAGGTAGGGAAAGAAAGGAAGAAAGGGGCTCATCTGGGCATGTTTGAGTTGGCACTAGAGATAATTGCTCCATGGCAGAGATCATAGAGTCATAGAATCACAGAATCATAGAACCATAAAACAGTTGGGTTGGAAGGGATGATCTAGTCTAATCCCTCTGCCATGGCCAGGGACATCTTTCACTGGATCAGATTGTTCAAAGCACTTTCCAATCTGGCCTTTGACACTTCCAATGATGGGGCATCCAAATTTTTCTGGGCAACCTGTGCTAGTGTCTTGCCAGCCTCAAAATTTCTTCTTTATATCTAATCTGAATCTAGCCTCTTCTAGTTTAAAACATTTACCCTTTGTCCTGTCACTACAGGCCCTGGTAAAAAGTTTCTCTCCACCTTTTTTATAAGCCCCTTTTATACATTGAAAGGCCACAATAAGGTCTTCCCGGAGCCTTCTGTTCTCCAGGCTGAACAACTCCAACCCTGTCAGCCTTTCTTCACAGGAAGAAATCCTCTGTCCTCTGATCCAGCCCTCTGATCATTTTTGTGGCCCTCCTCTGGACCTGCTCTAACAGGTCCATGTCTTTCTTGTTGTGTGGCACACCACCAGATGCAGTACTACAGGTGGGTTCACATGAAAGCAGAGCAGATAGGGAGAATCACCTCCCTTGACCTGCTGGCCACAGGTTTTTTTTGACAGGCCAGGATACGATTGGCTGTCTGGGCTGCAAGCACACATTGTCAGCCTATATCTCATTTGTCATCTACTGATATCCTCAGGTTTTTCTCTGCAGGGCTGCTCTCAATCCATTCATCCTCCAGTCTTACTGATAGCAGGGGTTGCCCCAACCCATGCGCAGGACCTTGCACTTGCCCTTGTTGAACTTCAAGAGGTTCACATGGGCCCACTTTGCAGGCCTGTCAAGGTCCCTCTGGATGGCATTGCTGCCCCCAGGCACATCAAGTATGCCACTCAGTTTGGTATCATCCAGAAACATCAGTCCTACTATCTATGTCATTAATATTGAAACACACTTGCACCAACACAGATCCCTGAGGGACACCACTTGTTACTGATCTGCATTTGGACAATGGATAGTTGTCAAATGAGATGGGGAAGATGTTTAAAACTTCTAAGTGCCACTTATTTAGATTTTCCTAAAATTAACAGCTTTCAAACCATTGGACACATGATGTGGCAAATCTGTTCTGAGTAACATCTGAAAGTGGGGAAAACAGCTAAGTGGCATGGTGCATGTGTGTGCTTCTATGCATCTGCAGGTGATCACATGAGCTCATGGCGGGAATATGGGAAAGTAAATTCTTGGCAGCAGCAGACCATGTTCTGGAATTTCACTGTTACCTCCAGACCAACAAGGCAAGGCAGGAGACAGTGTTTGTAGAGGACACTGCTGACTTTCTTCCACATAGTCAGTCAAGGGAGGAATGCCAGGGAATAAGGCAAAGAACTAGACAGATACAGAGACAGCTACATTTTTTCTAAAGCATTTTGTCTAGAGATAAGAAAAGTGAGAGGCCTTGGTCTCTAAATCATCTGAAGGGTCCAAGTTCCAAGGAAGCAGCAGCTAAGAACAGCTCAAAGAATACAGCTAGTTGAGGAGAAAGGAGCAAAGAGAGATTCAAGGAAGTATTTGCTTAAGGATTGTATATGCTTACTTTCTACTGGCTCCTTTGTCTGGGATTACTAAAACATGAGGTAGCTAGGGCATTCTCAAATCCTGAATCAAATACACTACATAGCTGAAAGATTGTCTCCAGGAAGAAAGCTATATTTTGCTTCTGAGAAGTGTGAAACAGCAAAGGTTAAAACTCTTCACCTTAGCATGCAAATGATTTAAGCCACAAATTTTGTTTATTATGAACAAGGAAAAAATTATTTATTTTACTTTTCTCACAGACTTTTAAAATTTATATATTTTAAAATATATATAAATGTACATGTTGCCCCGTCTGTATGAGGAAAAGTCAAGCTCATGAAAAGTTCTGCCCAATAGTGAGAGAATTCACAAGTCAGGGCTATTAGTATAGAGGGATTCATACAGGAACGTACTGCTCACTGCTGTCTCCAGCTGCCACTGTTAAATATTCTCTTGTCCTTGATATTTTCTTGTCAGAACAAACTGAAAATGCCTTCATTACTGGAAGCCCTTGTTCTTCCATACCATAGGTCAAATTCTACCCTAAGAAAAACCCTCACAGCCCATTTGGGTTGTGGATGAGAGAACAGATGTTACTGAGGTCAGAGCAGCCCACACTTAACGTTCTACCAGGACAGTTTTAAAGCATTGCCAATTTATTCCAAAACGTTGGTAAGCTAACCAGAAACAGTCTGATGGCTAGGACAGCTCAAAAAGAATGCAGTTCATAGGAAAGGGCTATTCTAGAACTTAAGAGCAAATAAATTCCCCTTGCAGGCAAACTTAGAGGGAAGACAGCGCTGGGAGCAGTTGTTAAGTAAGTTAATTGCTCATTTATAAAGAAGCAGAAGAAAAAAATCTCAAGCCAGCAGGTGGTTTGTGGTAGAGCACATTATGGATTCCAACATGAGTGGCATTAAGATGGAGTTAAAGGGCAGAGTACATATTGGTAAATTAAATTCCACAGATGGTATAATTCCCCAGAAATAAACATCAGAAACACAGGGAAGCTCCTGTTGCACTTAAAATGAAATCTTAGTATACGTAAATGCAGTTAAAGCACTCAAAGAGCCTTAACTCTGCCTTATAGTGACACTATAAGGGAGAAAAGGGAAAGGGGGAAAACAGCACTAAATGAAATGTGCCTTCAATTTCACTTGCAAAATCTACAATATTAAATGTATTTATCATAAACATATGGGCTTTCTCTTCCCCTACAGCAAGAGAGGGAATAAATGTCTTCCAGCTTTTCATTGCTGCTAGATTTCAGATTTTACCTTTTCTCTACTTTGGGGGACAGCTTATAAGACCTATAGATCTTACGCAAGGGAATAACTCTTCCTCCCAGTGCCGAGTCCTAATTCTTGGCTGATGGGCATTCAGCATGAAGATTTCTAGATTCAGTGACAATACTTTTAAGTCATGTGATTTTCAACAAGCACAAAAGACTACAGATAAGCAGATACTGGTGTTCCTGAAGAGAGTGAAAAGTATGGTACTGGAGGCAAGAAACAGACTTGGAATGTAAGCAAGACACAATGAAGACAGGATCACAATCAGTTTGCTGCAGCTTTGCAGCACAGGCTACTGTTCGAGATTTTTCTGGAGGTAAATATCTGAAGGTCTGAAAAAATGTTCAGCATCACCTCAGCAGGCTGTTAAAGGCCAAGTTGTTATTTTGAAGGACAGTTACTTGTGTTATCCACCTGAATCAGTGGAGGAAAAGTGCCCCAGATTTTTTTGTAAACTGGCCAAAACTATGAGCAGTGGCCAGACGAAGCAGACAGATGAAAAAATAACTTGGCAAGAAGAAGGGGAAGGATACACATCTTGCTAAATGCTGAGAATGTTTGAGTATCTAGGGTTGTTGCTTTAGAGATTACATGCATTTTGGTTCATATCTGCCAGCTAACCAGGCTTTCTCAAACCCTTCCTTATGAAGAAGCATCACCTTTCTAGTACAGAGAAGTTATGACAATACAGATTATCTCATCTTGCAAGACGTTTCACATATGAAGAGCAGATGTAATGACAGAATGAAGTCCAAAAGTGGGCTGTCTACCAATCAGCCCTCCAGTGAGATTGTATATGGAAAGTGGGAGGGTTTTTTGGGGGGATTGGAAAGATGGCTTCCTATTCAGCAGACTACCTCCTACAGCTCCCCTGACCCTTCATGAAAAAAGTTTTAGAAGGTTAGCAGTGTTCAATGCATTCTAAGACTATACTGTCCTGAGGGAACGATTCAAACAGTACCACTTCTCTCTGGAGGCATCCAGCTGACATTTCTCTAGTGCCAGGACTCTCAAACAAGGTGAGGCCTGTCCTTGGGAGATCTCTTGCAAAAACAGAGATGGTGGTAAAAGCCAAGGAGGGGCCAATGGGTCACTCAGCAGCTTGTGCAGCTGCCCAGCTGTCAGATCTTGCCGAGCTGACTCAGCACATCTGCATTTGGAAGACGTTATGAGAACAGAAGCACAAGCCACTGGACCTTTAGAGCCACAGAGGCATTTTTATTTCCACCATGAAACCTGAGTGAATTTCCACCCAGAAAATTCAGTCCGTATCTGATTTTAATCACAGCTATCACATTCAGTTTTCATTTGCCCCAAAGCTACTTCTTTCTTCCTTACCAAAACAGCCACAGCATATAGGTTCACTTTCCTTCATGATCTCAGGTGTTTCAGACACTGGTCACCTAGCAAAGCACTCCCATGTGCCAGGATTTCTTCAAGAGCATCAAAGCAAAGCTCTGAGAGGTCTCAGATTCTCACCTGGAACTTGTGATCCAGCACTCGCTCCAGTGTCTCATCCAACAGCAGGCCTTGGACATATCTTCAAGAGAAGGTGATAGGTTATGCTTTTAGAAAGACGGGAGCAGCTAAGTATCCATGGCAGTAAGATTTCAAGACACACATGCTTGCAACTGCTTGCTGATGTGGGTGTCTTGCAAATCAGGAGGCTGGCTGTCATGTACGCCCTGCTCTCTGAAGTACACAATGTATCTGCACACCCTCCAAGCAACCAATTCTGGGTGCCAGGACCTGACTACTTGGATATCTTGCCTCTAAATGCCTTGCAGAAATTGGTCTTCATCTTTCTGAACCATGGTTTGTAGCTGGAGATGGGGTTAAAAGCACTCCACCTTTTGGGGAGGACAAAGTTCATTAGTGCAAGGAAGAAAATGTGGTGGAATAAATCAAATTAAACCCTCCCTAAATCAAACACGAAGCAAGTGCAAGAACTATGACCTAAAAAAAGAATTAGTATAGGTCAGCTTTTGAGCAGCAGTCTCAGATGGAAATGCACTAAACATAACTGATGAAAGGTGTCAGCAACATTTGTTAAACAATACCACTGTCCTATTATATTCATTTCAGCAGTGAAAAGAACTAATCACAATCAAAGCTGAGTTCTAAAGGAAAAAAAAAAAAAGAAAATTCCAGTTGACAGCTGCCTCCTTCTTCAAAACTAGGCCTTTCTTTGAATGCTAAATATGAGGACTTTCCATGTGCATTCATTGACCTTATCAAATGTCTAGATGAAGGGAAGAGAATATGATGATTAGCTACTGAATATGCTGAAATAAGAGTAAGAGTAAATTGTGTGTGATCTGAAATGGATTTTCGACATTTTGAGTTTCTAATTTCATTTTCATTTAACACATCAGAAATACAATTTGTCCTGCAAGCTGTTGTTTCAGTAATATCAATTAGCCAGCCTCAGGGCATGTGTGATTATCAAGAGATGGGCATAACCTTTAGAAGATGGGAAGGTTTTTGTCTGCTTCTTGCTCCTCTTCTGTGATATAATTATCTCTCTATGAGAGTATCTTTTGCTATTAGTGCTATTTATTAGTATTTTTGCAGAGTTCTGCAGATGGAGTACACATAGACAGAGTCACAGCCACAGGGAAAAATCAATTTAAGCAAAAATAGAAAATTAATTTTCTTCCTAGTGCCTCAACACAATAAAATTAATGGTGTATCAGAGATCACACAGATAACCAAGACCTCTGCTTGAGGGAAAGATTTTGGCTATTGCCAGTGCATTCACCAAGATGACAATTCCATTAGTAGTCGGAATTTGCACCTGAGCCATATGGAAAAAACTTTCCTACTTCTCCAGTGATGGGAGACTCCCATTAACCTTGGATCATTCTCAGCAACATGGCCACTGCTGGAAAAAGAGAAGGAGAATTTTCTTCAGTTTGTGCTATATGCTTTGGAGGAGGAGTGGGAGTCGCACAAATTTTGAGTATACACACACTTCCTCAGGTCTAAAGCAGAATCAGTAAAGTTGGAAGCAGTGCCACAAGCTGAACTCCTAAATGAGAACTGGAAACTTTTTGCAAAAGTGTCCCTGGAATTCATCTCACACAAGCCGTTCAAAATACAAGCCATAGAAAAAAAACCCAAAGATAGCTGGCCACAAAACTATGCAGGCTCCATAGTGGTACAGGGGTCAAATCACAGTCTTTTTATTCATACCTGCTTTCATTGAAACTCTCAGCATTCTACAGATCTTTCCACAAGGACTGGCTCTTGAACTTCTCCTGGTTTAGCTGAAGTCCCTAGCATGGACAATGTAGTGCTGTCTTGATATCCTGATCTAGAAAGACCAAGATCTGATGAAGCTCGTAAAGCCTTCTGTTTCTATAATTTTTTTCCCCTTAGGACACACACAGGATCTCAAAGCCTAGAAGCAGAGCACTTTAGCTAGTAAATATGTACATCTACATCCTGTTACCCAGCACCTATTCTTAGATAAATGGCATCTATTTCCAAGACAGCTGAATTTCTTCTGTACTACCTAGTGCTAAGCAGATCCTTTGTGCTGACTGTTGGATTGGGCGGAGGCAAGCACTACTTCTTTTCTATCTTGCAGAGGTCTCTGTGTTTTCCCTCAGTGGCAATTACTTGGTTCTCTTCATTATTCATCATTTTTAGGAACAGTCACTCCTGTACAGTATGGTCCAAGCTAGATTGAACCATAGCAGTATCACTAGTGGCGTTGCTGCTGGATTATGGACCCTGTACTCTATTCCTCTCCAGCCCCCACTGATTTGTTTGATTGCCCTTATGTTGAGCTGTGATTCTGGTCACCACCAACACATCAGCGCCATGGTTCTAGGTGTCCCCCCAAAACCCCTTTATTTTCTAACCAGGTCAGCACAGTTAATTGAGCAGTCCTACAGTGAGCATTATCCCACAATGTGTCTACATGAGCTCATACATTATGACAGAACTGAAGCACTATTAATCATTTAGACAGTCAGACACAGGCTATAACTCATCAGTAGACCTATATAAGAACAACTTTGTTTCCATTCCTGTTGCTCATCCTTCACGATTCTTTCTGCCAAGAATTTGCCAAGAATATTTATGGCTGAGTTAATTTCCCGAAAATAAGCCCTTGTAGTGGAAACGGTGACAGAACTGTAATTCTAATGCTGTAGCAGGCTGAAATATTCTTTCAAATCAAGCTGAAATCTAAAAACTTACTGTAATAATCACTGTTTCTTATTGTTACTAGCCAAGTAGCTTGTACTTCTAAGTAGATTTTCAAGCCAATCATCACTTAACGATTACAGACACAGCTTTCATTGAGTATACATTTAGAAGAAAAGATCTGAGAACTTATTGTCATGCTGTCAGGGGGAAAAAGTGATATTTTTCTAATTCCATGAATACCACAGGTTCTTCATTACTTTTAATTCTTTGGCGTCCCTTGTTTTTGTCCACAACTTCAGAATTCATTAGCAATTCGTGTGGCATCCTCACCTTCTGTTAAAAGCCTGACCTGGCCAAGACAAGCACAGCCACAGGAATCAACTCAACCTGACAAGATCAGCTGATATTTCTTTTTTATTATTATTATTTTTATTTTTGAGGCATGGTACCATGGATTGAATTTATTTGAAACTTTCTCTCCCTAATAAAGAATATTTCAGTTTCAAAAATACATCAAAATTCAGTGGGGGAAGAGGTTCATGCCTTCATCCTAAGAGAGGTGAACTAAGTACCTTCTGGAATCTCACTAACAACTCTGGACGGCATTTGCTTCTTCTAGAGAGCTGAAGTTTATCCTCACAGTATGAGGGCATTCATAGAATCATAGAACCATAGAATGATTTGGGCTGGAAGGGACCTTAAAGATCATTGAGTTCTCAACCCCCCTGCCCTGAGCAGGGACACCTCCCACTAGAACAGGTTGCTCAAAGCCCCATCCAGTCTGGCCTTGAACACTTCCAGGGATGGAGCATCCACAACTTCTCTGAGCAACCTGTTCCAGTGCCTCACCACCCTCACAGTAAAAGAATGTCTTCCTAAGATCCCATCTAAATCTCCCCTTTTTCTGTTTAAAACTCTTACGCCTCATCCTTACTACAGTTCCTCATAAAGAGTCCCTCCCCATCCCTCTTGTAGGCCCCCTTTAGGTACTGGAAGACTGCTATAAGATCTCCCCGGAGCCTTCTTTTCTCCAGGCTGAACAACTATGTCTCTCTCAACCTGTCTTCCCTGTCTCAACCCCTATGAGAGGTGCTCCAGTGGTCTGATCATCTTTATGGCCCTCTTCTGGACCCGTTCCAACAAGTCCATGTCCTTCCTGCACTGAAGACTCCAGAGCCAGACACAGTATTCCAGGTGGGGTCTCACCAGAGCAGAGTAGAGGGGTGGAATCACTTCCCTCGACCTGCTGGCCACACTTCTGTTCATGAAGCCCAGGATTCGGTTGGCTTTCTGGGCTGCAAGCACACATGGTCGGCTCATGCCAGCTCATTCAGACATGTACCAGCTGCTGACTTAAACAGAAATGTCTATGCCCAGCTGGCCTGCTCCTTTGTGGGGATAGGGAGTGAAGTCCTCTCAGGAAGTAGTTGGTTGGTTGGCACTCAAGTTAGAGTATATGCTGGACATGACTGTACTGAGAGGCAGATCTTCCAATTACTTTTGCAAGGGAATAATTTAACCTTCCCACCGAAGTCCATCAAATTACGAACCTGTAATCAAAGTTCAACACTCATGAAATTTAAATATCTGTGCCACTCACCCATTACTGTATTAGAGAGATATTGAAAAGAGGGACAGGAGGGCTGTGACTGACTGTCTCCCACTCTGAAATCATGACAGTTGGCTTTACCAAATACATTTCTCTGAAAGATACGTACCTAGTGTGCTCTCTAGCAAGGTTTTCATTATCCTCTCAGCACTCCATCCTATTATTCCACTATTTATTTTTTTTGTAGAATGATTTCCTCAGGTCTAGGTTTCTTTTGTTGCAACTTTGTTGCAACTTTTTCTTTTTGTTGCAATTTTGGAAACTGTAGTATTTCAAATGGAATTCCTACCTGTGTAGGGCAACTCCTACCTGTGGGCAAGCCGTGTTGGATAAATCAACCGAGGAACAATAGAAGACTTTGGCTTTAAGACCATTTAGTTGTTCCATTTAGACTAGCTCACGCATAATGTAGCAGAAGCTTTTGGATCAGGAAGTAGGACATAATGATTTTAGTAAGTGTCAGCCTTGGTTTACGTTTCTAACAGTTGTTAGCTTCTGAAACAGGGATTTAGGATTTTTTAAAAATTTTACTGTAATTGTTGGTAATCAGAAAGCCATGGCAATTACATATGTAGGCAGAGCCTTAATTTTATTTAGTACAAATGCATCATACATTATTTTCTTAACACAAATTAGATTTTTAGTTATGCCATTATGTCAAGTTGTTTGAACAGAAATTAAAATTAATTAGAAGTGTGCAAAACAGCTTTTAAAAATCTGCTTATAAAAACAATTTATATTGTTTGCCTTAAATATGTTGAATGTACAAAGGAAAAAAAAGTTAATCAGAACAAGTTTTGCATCCTGAAATGGATTTTTTTAACAAAATAAACACAACTAATAAGCAAATGTGCTTAATGTCCCAGTTGTAATCACCATGGCTTTCAAGATTTCAAATTCAGTTCCCACTTAATTACACAGGAAAAAATACATCCTGCTGCTCTTTTTCCCAACCTCAACCAGTTTCATCAACCCCCAGTTAACCAGCCACTAAAATAAATTTAGTAAATAAAGGAAAACTACACAGACATTCTTGCTGCAGTAGGCGTATGGGTGTCAGGCTGAGTCTACCTTCCTACACCGGGTGGCCAGGTTTTTTACCAGAGCCTTTCAGAGGCCAGGTTGAGCCAGTGTTTTGTCCCTGAAAATGTACAGTAGAGGTAAATCGTTATAGCAAATGCTAGCAAAGATAGTTACCTCCAGAGTTTATTATAATACTAAATTTATTTTCAACAAGTTAATTTGCTATATTTATATTCAATACTTTCATTTAAGTTTCTAAGAAAAATTGCATTCACTTGGAGGTACAAAGCAATATAGTAGCCTGAGGAAGACAACAGAGACATCTTCAGGCAGGAATACCTGTCTTTTTCTGTAAACACAGAGATTACACAGTGCAGTAGACCTTTGTAAGTCACAGCCATTCATAAGTAGATGAGATATCCAAAAAAGACTGTACAGTGATATATTATTTTTTCTGGTAGCTTTGCTTTTCTCTGTAGTTGCTACATCATGAAGCCATGACACCTTTCAGGAAACCCTCTAACTACCAGAATCAGAATCCACAGAGTCGTTATGAAATCCTTATCTTGGTTCATGTGTTTTCCTGTAGCCATTTTCCAGGGGAGTATTTTCTTATTTCACTGCCACCATCTACATGTCTCTTTCAGGATGTCTCAATGTTTAGCCAAGGGAAACACAGCTGCTTTCAGTTTCCAAGTGACCTTGCAAGAACCATTAGCTAGTCACGCAAGAGAGGATATAAAAGAGCATCTGAGCAGCCTTAGGATTTCTTGACACAGAAGGCCAAAAATAGACACACTTCTTAACTTCTTTTTCTAAAAATCTGCACTTCCAAACTTATTAACATGACTATTTATTTCAGGAAAAAATCACTTTCAACTACAGAACCTATCTGTGTCCTGCCTCTCTTTATCAAACCAGAGAAGGAGCTAGCTCCGGAAAGGTGGAATATTTGGGTGCATAAGACTTACTGGGTGATCTGTAAAGGATCTAAGCTTCATGCCTACCACAACAACCCTGGGTATGAACTATATGTCTCCCATGCAGAAATTGAACTGTTACCAAGCTGTGTAAAGTTTGCCAGGTTCACTGCTTTGCAAGATTGCCTGTCACAGCAGCATCAAAGCAAGATGTATTGCAATGCCATAAGCCTTTCAGCTCTGGTGATACCACTAAAGAGGAAGCTCAAATTCACTGAGTCCTCTAGCCCTGTGCCACATCTTTATGTTTCTCATTTCTTCTTGCAAATGTCCTGAGAGATGATAGGCTACTGAGAAGAAATTTTCTCCGATGTTCCCCAAACTCAAGATTTCCCAAAAGCACGGGTCATATCTATATACATTATAGAGAAGCCCAGACTCTTCCTACTTTCCACACTGCGTGTGTGTCATCTTAAGGTCTTTGCGAACGAGCAGTGTAGAACAAAGCCCTCTTCTCCCACAACGCAGCCAATGTGTAACCTTCAGTTCACACTTCACCACCATCTTGGGTATATCCAG
>JAHREE010000605.1:1699872-1740500 GCA_033628505.1 Tringa tobata | reverse complement strand
GAATGAAAAGGACTAAAGGACAAGTGTGAGCAGACCTAATCTCCAGTCTTCAGGTGTGACAAAAACCATATATGTCACAGTCAGATGAACTACCTAAGTTATGGTTGCATTGAAATATGGGCACCCAGCTCTGTCCAGATATCCCCAGAGTTAGAGGTCATATTGGTCATCCATTGTTGACAACTATTTTGGAAGATATCTAGAAAAAAGAGGGAGAATGACTTCATTGGAGAAGTCTCTTTTGCTGCTAGAAGCAGGTGTGAGCTCTCTACACCACTGTAGTCCAGCTGAGGAGCTGTATTCTCTGAAGAGGATGTGATTGGGATCTCACAAAGAAAGCAAGTGGGAGGATCAGCTGTCAGGTGTGGCTACTGGCTACCAGCAGCTAGCAAGAATCATTAACAAAAGCAGTAGCTCTGTTCGTCAGGGTGAACCAAACCTCAGGTGACACCTCTCAGGCCAGCAGACTAACTGGTGAGGGCTGGTAGAGTTCCACCACTTGACATCTCACCAAGCCAACAGTTTATGAGGAACAGTGTCCTTGCCTTGATGTAAACCAGTAAGCTGCTCAATAACTTTGTCAGGAGCACTGCAGTTCAGTTTCTTAAACAGACTACAGTCCCTGGCTCTGACACAAACCTCCAGGATGACCTTGACAAATCACTTAATTTCTCATGCCTCATGGTTCAAATATTGCTTCCTAGACCTTGGATTGTAAAGCTTTTGCTATACTATTTCAAGGACTGGGACAATTTTGCTGGGACAGTAATAATATAATTCATATCTCAGCCTGGCCAAGACCTCTGAGCTTGAATATTGCACCCTGGTAGTTGTAGGATATGTTTAAACTGCATGCACTTTGCAGCATGTGTCAGAGCCCTGATTTTCTGGTTGTCCACTGCATGAGCACCACTGCTTCTTTCCATGGCATACACCTCTTTGGACCTCTTGGCCCTACAGTTTAAACATTACATAAATGAGTTCTGCCATTTTGTCTGGGTGAAACTGCTAAAGTTCGAAAAAGCAACTGAAACACACATTTTCTGTACTGAACCCAGGAAAACCCAGTTCCTATTTTCAATAAAAATTGTCATATTCCACCATTTACTTAAGCATAAGCATGCAAGTCAATATCTGTTCTGGCACGATGACCTGGAATTAATGAAGGTGCCAGTTTAAAAAGTAACAAAAGGAGAAGGAAAACCCTACAGGTTTACTTTTTAGTATATTTTTTTTCTTCTGTGGTGGGTTGACCAGTACTTGGTAAGCAATCTCCCCATCTTTATCTTGACCAACAAGATTTTTCATCTTTTCTCCCCCTGTCTTGTTGAGAGGGAAAGAGTGCCTTGGTGAGCATCTGGCATCCAGCCAAAAGTTAATTCCCTACACCTTCAAATTGATTCCTTCACAAAACTGTTAACATTTATTTGATTGATTTTCCAATCTGTCCATAAATGACCAAGATTTATTCACAGCCAATCAATTCTAGTCTTAGAATTTAATTAAAGAGGCAGCATTAGTACAAAATAGTGATGATGCTTCTGCTGAAGTCATTCTTTTAAAAGATTGCATGCTCTACAATATGCATCTTTGCTGCAGAAAAGTGGAATGTAACTAAGTTCAGCTAAAAAAGTTAACAGTATTCTTATACATAGTACAATATTTAATTAGTTGCCCTCCACGCCAGTGAGTCCGGGAGCAAAAATTCTGTTGAATACACATTTAAACTTACTATGGGCTGTAAGTGAACCTGTATCTGTACGTAAGACTTTCCTACTACAGCCATGCAAAAGAACACACAAATTGAGATCAAAACCAAATTTAAATAAATTGGGGTTTGTTTTTTGGTTTTTTTGCATTTTGTAGCTTCTGAAAGTAAGGTGATATACTTGGGATTCCTCACAAACTTTTCTGGACTGTCACAAAGAAAGAATGTGCTCATTTGCAATAATGCCATTACTCTGTTAGTCATTAGAGAGGATGCTTGTTTTTCTTCTCTGTTCCTTTTGTCCAAACACGGGCATAAAATTTCATAAGCAGCTTTTTATACTTAGTTTTCAAAACTCCTGACATCAGCAGATGGGAGAATTATCCCATGTACAGTTTTGAAAAATTACAATGAGCTCGACATTTGGTTGTAAGTTTGTAGAACAGGGAACAAAACAAGGGCGTTCTGAAGATGTCTTCTGGTTTGGTACTGTAGCAGGCACTTTTGTTTTATCTAGAACAGGGAGTATCCATCCTTCTCTAAGACAATCTAAAGACTAGCAACAACCTGAACCTTTGAGGCAAAATAAAACCTCAAGATTGAGGCAAGTCAAGTTCCAGCTAAAGCTAAACAATAAATTGTTCACATTATAGATTAGAATTAGAGCCTGAGTTAGGCTGAGAAGAAAGTTCAAGGGAAGAAGACTCATAGGAAATTATTGTAGGCTAAAGCAAGAAACTTTTGCCTTCACAAAAACAGTGGATCATTCTGGAGACAAAATGACAGGTGTATTCACCTGCCAGATTTGTAGGAATATTTGTTGGGATTCAATAGATCTGATATCTGATATCAGATATTCTGCATTCCCTAGGATGATGGCTCAGTTCAGACTATGGTCTTGTTTATGGTCAGTAAGTATCCCTGACTGACCAACAGTTTGGAAGTAGCACAGACACAGAAAGAGGAATATGCTATGCACCTTAAGTGCCTTATTATCCTTATAACCAACTGCCCTCTGGGAGGTGTACCGCTCATGCTACTGTACAAAAGAAAAAAGAAAATTCACCTGCTCTGTCCAACAGGGCATGCCTGACATGTAATGATTCTATCACCTATCTGTGGTGTTAGGAAACCCAGTCAATATAAACGAAGATGGAAAACTCTGTTATACTGTGGAAGTTGTGCAGAATAGTTATGTTTTATTGCTGAAATCATACAGCTTTATCACCTTGTAGTTATGTAGTAAATACATGCAGCTTTTTGTTCTCTCAAATCAGAAAGAAAAAAAAAAGTTAAAATCATGATTAAGGATCAGGCTGTGACTGCAGAAACAGGTCTGGTTTTATCTACGTTCACATGCGCCTTGTACGTGCAAGAAAAACATAAAAATCTTGGCGTCATCCTCAAGTTCTTAACATCTTTGTTGACTTTCAACATATATTTCTAAACATGAGGGTGGGGGTGGTGTCGGTGGGGGAGGGGAAAGGAAGCAAACAGGTTTAAGGAGACTACCTTTTGTTTTGAAGTAGATACTGAGGCTTGTTTGGTAATCCCTGAAGGGCTTTGCATCTGCACAATAAACACTGAATAGAAACTGTTGGGAGAACCGACACAGCCAAAAGTAGGAAATTAACCACAAGAATTATGTGTACCAACAGTCCAGCAAGGAAATATTTCTTTTAGGGAATGTTTTCAGGAATATAATGAAGACATTGTCTTGGATATACACAGATATCTGGAGGGATATTGATAGAGGTAAGGCCAATTTTATCTGATCCAAGTATTAGAATGAAATGTTGAAATGCTGAAAGGAAGACAAGTTTCTCAGGTGCCTTGGAAATCCACACAAATTTTGTTAGCTCTTAATTCCCCTTTTGTGATTCCAGTATGAGTCTGTAAAAGTCTTCAGAAGCTTGTATACCTCTGCTTTGCCAAAGATCAGAGTTTGAATCCTTCCCAACTGTCCAAGCTTACTTTTCAGCCATTCTTTTCTTCAGCTGTTGTTTCTTTATTCTCCAGACACTCATGGAAGGGTCACAGAATATGAAGTCTGCTCCACAGCTCAGAAAAAAAGAAAAATAAAAAGAAGTGCTAGACAGACAGATGGGCCTAAACTGCAAAAGCCTGGCCTAGAGTTAAGCTCCCATTATGTTTGTCTCTGTTTGTTCTGAAGGGTGGAAAAGCCCTTCTTGCTGACCAGCCTACCATTCCTTCTCCAGGAGTACCCATATGAAAAAGTTGGATTTTTTTATTTCATTTCTTAATTTGTTGAGACATCTGATTCTTAATCACATCAATTTCCTTTCTGTGTGTCTGCAAGCATCTGTAGTTTTCTAGAGGTTTGTGCATTTTATCCCTTATAAAATCCCTATTGTCAAATTGACCTTTCCAACACTCGAACAAGCACACTGATATGCACAGAATTAAGCTGAATTAATGACACTGTGATATAATCTGCAGCACAGTTAAACAGGACAAAGCTGTTGCCAGCAGGTTTGGCCCAGGAAACAGAATGCAGCTATAGAAAGGAAATAAGAAAGTCAAGCAGAAAAGATTGTCTCAGCGCACAGCAATATAAATATAGTGCACAGCACTATAAAAGTACGTGAGATCCCCATTTGAGGCACAGCCCCATGGCTTAAAATTTCTTTTTCAGTGCCTGCACTGCATTGCCAAAAGGCAGTTTCTGAGCAGCAGGACTTAAAGATATGTCAATGTCCAATCCAAGGTGAGGATTCTGCTCAGTCATCCCTCATTGCCATGCAGCAAAATGGGTCCACAGCATTCTCTTGAAAGATTCTTGACATAGACAACACTGGGCAAGACCACAACAAGTGCCAGCCCCTGCATTTGAGATTTCACCCAAAGGTGACAGTGAAACTCAAGAATTCGATTCTTATGGTACAATCTGGTTACCACTGTCATGAAGGGAGACAGGTGTCTCTGGGTGGGATGATGAGCCAAAGACACAATTGCCTGAACTTAAAAAGAGAGGGCTGGAGATATTTTTACTCCCTTGTCCCATGGAACAGAGGACCTTAACACATTGATACAGAGACTCCCCATATACTATAAGATGAAAAAGCAAAGCTCTTTCTTTCAAAAGCCTGACTCTTTATTGCTACCTCCCATTGTCCAACTGAAGGATTGACTGTTCTGACTTCAAGACTATCTGAAGATGTGACTAACATCTATCTCATCCTTTCTGGCAATGAGAGCAGAAAAACTCCCACTGTTGAATCTGGTACTGTGCATCTCAGAGGTTTTGGCTTTGATTAATTCAACTGTATTTCAGTGGCCCATTTATAGAACATTGCTTCAAAATGACAACAATGAGCTTACTGGAAAACTAGAAACTAAGAGAAAACGTTTGTTGAGAACCAAATGATTCTTCCAGGGCTCAGAGAAGTTAATAAGATGGTTTTGAGCCATATGAGTTCTAAATTAGCCTTGACTAAAAATTCATCTTGGTCATAATTTAAGATCACTATAGCAACACAATTACACTTGCCAAGTATGTGACATTATACAATTACAGCAGACTTTGCAAAGAGAAAAAAAAATTCTTCCCATTTTTTAAAAAGAGATTTATATCTGTATTATGAAAGTGGCAGCATTTTTTTCAGGCTCAAGGCCTGATTTTCTTCTGTGATTACAGAAAAACCATGAGATTCACATGCTAATTAAATTTTTAGCAGATATCTCCCAGAACATGGACCCGCTATGTTTTCAAGGGATCCATGAATTTTAAGATGGCAGAAACAGGCATACAGCAAGATCAGGATAAGAGGAATGATGCAAGGAGACTGCATTGAGTCAATTGTGCAGTAGGAGGGAAGACTGAGAAGTAAGGTGTAAGGCAGAACCTTCCCCACAGACTTTCAGCCATTTGTGCTCAAGAGAAAGTTATATATTTTGCACAAGAGCAGAAATGACACCTTTGTTCTGTATTCTGCACAGTTCATCTGGATACAGAGCTGAGGAGCCAGACAGAGTAGCAATCTGAAACTATGCCCTGTAGTGTGTATCACCCAATACCTCAGCTACAAATGAAGCTCCTCAGCTCATTTCTTCTCCATGCTTTAAGCACAGATAAGTTCCTGGAGAAAAGGTTGCACACAATTCAGCCACGCTTTTACTTCTTTTGACAGCAGCAAAGCTCCGTGGGCCTCAGTGGGAACACTACTGGGAAGATCCCGTGCACAGAACGCAGTGCTGATGGCATGTTAAATGCAACACCCTTATTGGAGCTGACAAATTCAGCTTCCTTGCACAGGAGTTTTACTGGCTTTACATAACAGCTTTGCTGCAGCCTGGCAGGCATCTATATCCATTAAACCCATCTACCTGGGCTGGTGCCAGACCCAAAGATAACCTTGAACCAGTGCCAGACTTGAAAAAATCCTGCAGAGTCATCTATGCCTACAATCAGGATTTCAGGGTGCACAGGAACATACTTGTATTTTCAGAAGCTTTGGGGAGCTCTGAATCTGGGGGGGCGTCCCCGATTTTCTTGTGCCCCTATTGTCTAAGGAAATCTCATTCCCTGCCAGCCACAGAACCAGATCATTTCATACACTGCACACTTTTTCTATCACACAAGTGATGTGGTGTGCACAACAGTATTGGGCTGCTCTCAGACCAGCCTTCCCACCTTGTAGAATGAGAAGGGGCTGGGATGGAGACCTACCAGTCCGGAAGGCTGGGTGAGGCACAGACAAACCGTTGCAATGTCACTTGCTCCAGCAGGGGAGCAAGTGGCTCTACACAGAAGTGACTCGGAAATTTTCAGGCACGCTGGCGGAGGGCTGGAAGATGAGCCTTGACAGCATGCTTTCAGCATAACTGCTAGGAAAGGGAGAAAGAAAGGTAAAGTGCCTCCCCCTCGTAAAACTGCTGGCGGCTTGCAACAACACACATAACTGGATTTAACAGAAGACAAAAAGATCTATCTTACTCTTTATGTCACTTTTTAGTGAAGAGGAGCTGGTGCCATTTGTAGGTGCCCCTTCACTACACAGCTAATGCAGCAGGTGGTAATTTGTGGCTGTCAATACCATTCACAAGTGCAGTGGTGATCAGCTGCTCCAGCAGTACTTCCCTTCCCACCCGTGAAGAAGTAACAATCCACCTGCAACCTGGGTGGAATTGCTGCATAGTCAGCCTGGATCCAACCATCCTTCAATTGTCTGATTATTTTTAAATAATATTGGTTGGCTCAAATTTTTAACTCAAACATCTTTGATTAAGCAGTGAATTTAATTACTCTCAAAATGAAGGCACTTCAAGGTGTACATAGTCAGGTCTTCCTCCATACTTCTTCTTCCTGAGTATACTCACTGGAATTTATCTCTGAATACCAGCATTCTGTGACCCTGCTATACAAGTGCACAGTGTTGCAGAATTTATCTGCACTTCTGTAGTTACAGGAGACACTTATTCAGTATCCATCATTGCCTTGATTTCCCTTTTCCGTGCTGAAAGGGCTCTTCCACTTCCCTAAACACTCACAGCCTAGGGAATCCTTCGGGATCTCTTGAGATCAAGTGGTTCCTTGGGAACCTCTGATTTGCTGCTGGTCTCTTCTCTCTTTTTATAAATGGTAATGAGTAGAAACAAGTATAGTTTTCTTATTAAGATTTCCCCAGGACTGATAATTATATCAATAACTTCCCTTGCTATGTGATAGTCTGATCTTTCTCTCAACTGACACCTTTACGCTACAGATATCTATCTGAAAGTCTTCCACCACCAGCATCTTCCTCACAGCCTCACTTGGAGACAGCTGGTCTGCAGCACTCAGCTGCAGGCAGACAGAGAGCAACATTTGCTCTGGAAAGCTTCCACTCATGGCACCAACAGACAGCTGCTCGCCTTTCCACTTGCCTTGCTGCAAATAGGATCGTGGAGAGCAGCAGAGACTAGATGTTCTCCACCACGGCTGGCATTCATCTGTCCTGAAGAACAGCATGCCATCAACACTATCACACAGCCTTACACATTCATATTTCTTCTCTGTCAGGATACAGAAAAGATGAGTCCATGCTGGCTAGGTATCAACCATTGATTTTTTTTTATCTCCTATCACAGTACAAGAGCAGTGCTGTTCTACCCAAAATTACACACAGACCATTTGTATCTGAAGTTTAACAGGATCAGTCAGTGGAGAAGGATTTGTCAAAATAGAAATCGGTGTACTGAAGGTATGAGGATCTGGGCAGACTCTGTCTCTCCGCCATATGGACAGCTAGTCCACAGAGGAAGCAGCAGAAGCAGACCCTCTGGGTCTAGTGACCTCATACATGAACACAGCAGCTCAGGAAGAGGAAAAGCAAGACAAACTTACTCATTGTCTACTGTGAACCACCGTAGAAAAGCGGGGCAAGCTGGAATCAGCAGCCCTATCACGCAGAGTCCCCAGAGCAGTTCTCTGTGGGACTAAGGAAGTGCACTGAAGAAACTACACTGGTAATATTGAGCAAAAGCATTTTCTAAATTGGTACTTATCAAAATCTACATGATGAATAGCCACGTTTTGACCAAAATACATGCTCTCAGAGAAGTGTCTCTTTAGACTTAGCAATTTTTCTCTTCGAGAACTAGGAGGACCCTGAGGATTTTCAAATAGATATAGAAATTAATCTAAATACAAATAATAGATTTAGAAATATTTTTTTTTCTGTTAGACTTAAAGGCCTGGCTAATATAAGCTCCATTAAATGTCTCCTTAAAGTAGATAGCACAGCTTTGCCACCTGAAATGAGACATGCATAAACATTCCTGGTTGGGCACCTGAAAAATTTTAACATGATATTGAATAAGGATCTCAGCTGCTGTCAACAGTACAACTCCATGGACATCAACAGACAAACTGGCCCAAATAATCCCCTTGATAGTGAAGTAGCTACTGCCTCTAGCTCCTTGTGTTCTTATACTGATGAGCATTTCTCTGCTGTCCTACCAAAGGAAACAAGAAATTAAAGTTTCACTTAGTGAAAAAGATCTCAAAAGTGTTCCTCTTCTTGCGTAGACATTTTCGCTCACTGTTAGTAGTCTGTACTCAAGCAAACCAGATAGCTTCACATTGCCCTCTTTGGCTTGACTAACGTCAAAGCCACTTAAGTGGTGACAGCTGGTTTGTATGGTCAGGTACTCAGAAATGACCATCATCAATTCCCATTTCACTTCAAAGCAGGAAATTTTGTTTAACAAGAACAATTTCTGTATGCTTCTATAGTCAAAAGATATGTTATCTACTGTGGAAACTCCCTTCTTTCTTTGCATATGTGCTGAAAGATTTATATTGTATTTAGAAACATATTGAAAATGTCCTCCCTAATGTCTAGCCTCTGTGGAGAGTAGGTTATCAGAAGAATGTGAAAAATTCAGTAAACTGCTTCTTCTGCTGATGCCCTTATTGCTATCCATTTAGAAATGCAGAAAACACAGGAACTGTATGATACCTGGACTATTTTTGGGCACACTGAGTAGCCCCAACAGCAACAGTCCAGGGTTCTGGAGATGACACAGAGACTGAGGCAGTACAGCTGAGCTTGCAGGCTCAGAGTGGTCAGCTTGATTTGCTGCAATATTCCCATGGTCATGTATGTGAGCAGGACAGTTTCTGTATAGAGAATTCAACACCAAACTTTCCTAACAAGATTCAAGCGTTCATGAAAGACAGGGATAAGAGAGTGGAAGAGGAAGAGTGGGCTAGCTCCTGTCAACATACTTGAAAAAGTTTAGTTCAGCATACTTGAACAAGATTGGCAAGAATATAATTCATAAGTGTCTTAAATATCTGTTTATTCCACATTGATTTGTGTACAGTGAATGATTAATGCATATATCTTTTATGTAATTCAGGATACTAATTATTCTGAGTACCTAACACTTCACTTTCAAGAAACCTCTGTTTTTTAATGTTATTGTTTGCCTGCCTGTCTGTCTTCATTGAGCTGTGTATCTCAAAGAGAAATCAAAAGACAAAGGAGGAACTTCACAACAGGGAAGAAGAAATGTTTTGAAGAGAGAGCTTTTGTTCCATTTCATCTCATTTTTGACAAATAGCTGTCTGACTAAACATTGGTGTCAGCTACACCCCAGATGAACCTAAGTGAAGAAGAGATGTGAAAAGAACATGGCCAAATGGACTGCATGCTGATGAGACAGGAGGAGGATATTCAAGCAGTAGACGCAGGTGGCTTCCCGAGTGCCAGCACACTGAAATGTGTGCAGGAAGGCAAGAAAAGCCATTTTCCCAGATCTAGCATGAAGACAGTTCTCTCCCAGCTCAGGAGGAGGAGGCCGGCAGTGCACTTGTAGATCCAATGTCTGCTCTACAGCAAAGTCTGTCCCTTCTGTCAATATCCCAAAAGCTAGAGGCATTCAGGTGCTGCGATGACCCTGAATGGATATTTTGGCTGCATCTGCTGTGATACCTCACATCCTTGTAAGGAGTATCAGCAAGCCTCCTTCAGCAGAATGAGAGTGAAAGGTGTTTTTAAATATGCTTCTAGCAAACATCAACGTCATCTCCTCTCTAACTGTCCTCTTGGCATTCATGACTTCTGAGACCATGTTTTCTCAGGAAGGGATTCTGCCAAACACATCCCTGGGCCAGGATAAAACTGTGGATTGTGCTGATGCCTTCTCTGATTGATGTTATCACGTCCTTTGAGCCTGCAAATGTATGGAGGAGTCAGTGATATGGGCATGACAAATGGATATCAATAAGCTGTCACACATTTGTGTCATCTCAGTTTAGCTCCGTGTGCTTGTGTGTACAGCACATGTTTGACAACAGCTCACTGTGTCTCTGCAGTGGTCAGAGACCTATACTTGGCCTTTTCTCCAGCCTCAAGCATAGTAGCTTTGCATATCCATCTTTCATTTGGCAGAGCCTGCATTCAATCTCTGCATGTCAGCCCATCACTCTGGTGCTTCACAATGCACAGGTAGGTCAACTGTAGCATGTAGGTGGCAGCATGAGAGCCTGCCTACTGGATTGTGTTGACAGCAGACCCTACACAGAAGCAGGAGGAGAGATTATGATTACGTGAGTGTGGAGAAAGCCCTCTCCTTCCACCTGCAAAGGCCTTGATTATCTGGCCTGTTTTTTTCAGCAGGCACTCTTCCCCTTTTCAGACACTTCTATTTAAGATGAAGAAACTCTAAAATGGCATCCTGTAACTCCACTGGTGATGGATTGTGTGATTTGTCTGGTAGCTGTCTTCTTATGAGCTCTGATGGAAAGGATAGAGTTCAGCAGCACATACAAATCCATGCATAGAGCTATTCAAAGACTGTCTACAGACCACCTGGAAATTAATGTCATTGTGCAAAGAGAAGATTGGCAAATTACAGAGACTGCAGAGAAAGAGCCATAGAGGACAGTGCTTTTTGTTGGGTAAGATTGTGCCAATATAGGTTGATTAAAGTTGATGGCTCTTTCTGTCTCCAAGCCTGTCACAAATTGCAAGGTTTGAGAAAGGCTTTTTACTCTATTGTTTAGCACAGACATTAACTAAAGGCCTGGTTTTGTCAAGGAATTACGTATCAGTATGTATGTCTTTGTCACCAGCACAATTTTTGCTAAGTGCTGAAAGAACGAGGCTTTTTCTGTCGTTACTAAATGTGTGATTTTTGTGTCAAATCACCTTCTAGATTCATGACTCAGGTGTAATTTTGGTGACACAAAGCTGATTCATTTTGAACTTAATTTACCATTCCTCTCATCACAGCTATAATTCCATTAAGTCAAGTAGCAGGCTGATTATTCTACAAATAACAGAAATTATTATTTGTTCTCATTTTTAGTAGAATAATGCTGGTTTTATTGTATTCTTCAAACCATTATTAATATCTTTCCTATATGCGTGATGTAGTGTTTGTTTCAAAGAATTTTGTTCCAAGATACCAAATATGTATATAGTTGTACACAATTGTAAGTTCTATACTTCTACACAGAGAGAAAAATAAGGATTCTAAATGAAAATTGCCTTTCAATAACATTTTTTTTTTCTTTGCAGCAGGGAGAAATGGTGTCCTTTCAGCTGGGATAGAGTTAATTTTCTTTTTAGTAGCTCCTGTGTTTGGATTTAACACGAGAATAATGCTGATAACATGTATTGTTTTAGTTGTTGCTAAGTGATGTTTACATTAGCCAAGGGATTTTTCAGCTTCCCATAGAAGCTGAGAAGGAGCACAGACAGGAAAAGTTGGCCAAAGGAATATTCCATACTATGGACATCATGCTCAGGATATAAATGGGGGTTGGCTGGGCAGCAGGAATCTACAACCACTGCTCAGGACAGGCTGGGCAACCAGTCATTGGGTTGGGGAGAGTGACTTGTATCTCTGTATTTTGTGTATTGTTTTATATCATCATAATCATTATTGTTGTTGTTGTTATTATTATCTTTCATTACTGTTCTATTAAACTATCTTTATCTCAGCCCACCAGTTTCCCCTTCCGCCTCTTCTTTTCCCTCCCCTACTTGAGAGGGAGGTGGTGGGGTGTAGGTTGTGGGGAGTAAGCAAGTGGCTTCATGTTCCCAGTTTCTGGCTAGGGTTAAACCACAACGATAGTCAAATATATTATTTCAAGTCTTTTCATAGTGCATTACTTTCAGTGCAATGTCAAGAATACCAACAACTGTTTATAGCATGATTAGTGCTATAAAAGCTGCTGGCAGTTAACTGTGCCATTGCAGAAAACACTCTTGCTACCAGAAGCCAGTGCCCTGATGTATGGAGGGAACAGGAGGTACTACTGGCCCAGAAGAACCAGAAGTTGTCTAATGTCTGGGGGGGGCACAAAAAGAGTTGACTGAACAGCTCCTGTGGGCAGACTAATCAGGGTTTAATACACAGTGATTTGCCAGAGTGTATGGCTTTTCTGCAAAACTAGAAACATGGTGTTTGTGATCCTTCTAGGGAAAGTCTGGGCAGTATGCAGGAGCAGAAGCTGTCACTGCATGGTATTACAAGCAGCCTTGGGTGGAAAGTGAGGGTTAGGAATAAGTAAAGAAAAGAAGGGGGGAAATAGACTTTAGAACATCTCATTTTGATGGAGTTTTTGTGTCTCCTGTATATCATTCTATTCTGGCTCAGCAGCAGAAATCTTTAAGATGTGGCTAGCAGAGATGTTTTTCTGGAAGTGTAGGGATCAAATCAGGAGCACCAAGGATGCTTTGCGCATTCAGGCAAAATCTTCAGCAACACCGTCTAGTAACAGTTCCTATGGAGGGACTGAGATAAGCAGATGCCCCAACTATACATACTAAGGAGGCTTGTCAGGACCTATGAGGGGCAAAGTGGTAGCACCATGGGCCCACTTCAGCTGAAAACTAAGGTGAACTCAAAATATGCTTGGGTCTGGAAGTTGGATGCAGACAAAGAACACGGTTTGCCTGAAGGTAATCTGGGTGACTAAAATGTTAGATTTCCAGCATTACCTAATGCCACACTTCTGCATGGGGACAGCAGGTAGGATTCATCACCTGTGCAACGTTGCCCACTAATATAGATGAGGTGCTGGGAGGAAATATCAAGAGTAAATTCTCCTGCTAAATCCATGTTTTCTTAATAATTGCTCAAGCATTCCCTAAGAGGCAAAACACGAGGTTTAGGTGACCCTTTTTTTGAGTTAGAAAAATGTTACTTGTTGTTATTAACATCATAGGATTGATGTGAACATTCTTAACGTAATGCTGGTTGGAGAGCAAGGCATCTGGAATGAAGTTGGAATCTACCTGGTAGGTATGTTGTGACTGCTGACATGACTGTATGAAACTAGGTTTAGGTGTAATCTGTCATCCACTCTGTTAATTGTACCTAAATCAAGATGGCCTGGAAAGCAGGATACTACCGGGAGAACCTGTGGATGTCTTTGCAACTAAGGGCTTTTGAAGAAGATTTTACCGTCTCAGGTTGTATTTCCTTCCTTCAGGACAACTGGCTGTGGGTTTATCCCATGGGTTCTTGACTTTGAGAGAGGCCTGGAGGTGTTGCCACAAATGAATGGGTAAAACAGGGTTTTGTCCTATCTTCGTGCATCCAAGCCAGCACTCCTGAGCTAAGTAATTTCCACAGAACTTAACAGGAGAGATCAGGCTGATGGTTTGATTACAAGGTTCTGTGTATTCAATTGGACTGTTTGTCTTTGTGTGAAATAGATTTTTTCCTATTTATTGTGATCTAAGCTCCAAACCTTTCAGGCAGTGGTTAAGGTCTTGCAGCTTGACAAGTGAAACAGACAATGGCAAGTGGCCGAAAAATTATTTATATAAAAAAAAATATTCTACTGTCAGATCCTTTTACCCACTGAATTATTCCTGGAAAAGAAGAAAACTATTTTTGCTGGGTCTGATTCTCCGTCCCTGAAAAGAACTGAAATCCATTTCAATGAATGGAGTCACACCAGGATGAAAGCTGAATTACAGTGAAGAGTCACAGAGATACTGAATATGTGAGTGAATGTGGCAACCTCTCTTCCCGCACCACTTAAGTGGACAGACTGCAAGATGAGGACTGGGAGAGAAAAATCTCTCCCACTTAAGAGAAGATCAAGTTCATGACCACCTGAGGAACCTGAGCATAGAGAAGTCTATGGGACCTGATGAGATACATCCCAGAGTCCTGAGGGAATTGGCTGAAGTAGTTGCCAAGCCATTCTCCATGATATTTGAAAAGTCATGGCAATCAAGTGAAGTCCCTGGTGACTGGAAAAAGGGAAGCACCCATTTTTAGAAAGGGTAGAAAGGAGGACCCTGGAAATTACTAACCTGTCAGCCTCACCCCTGTGCCTGGGAAGATCAGGGAACAGATCCTCCCAGAAAATACACTAAGCTATATAGAGGACAGGGAGGTGATTCAAGACAGCCTGAATGGCTTCACCAAGGGCAAACCCTGTCTGATCAACATAGCGGCCTTCTATGTTGGAGTACCTACATCAGTGGACAAAGGAAGAACTATGGATGTCATCTATCTGGACCTCTCTAAGGCCTTTGACACAGCCCTCCACAACATTCTTCTCTCTAAATAAGTGAGAGATTAATTTGATGAGTGAACTGTCCAGTGGATAAGGAATTGCTTGAATGGTCACATTCAAAGGGTAGTGGTCGATGGCTCAATGGCCACATGGACATTAGTGTCCCTCAGGGGTTTGTACTGGGACCGGTACTGTTCAATATCTTCATCAATAACATAGACAGTGGGATTGAGTGTACCTTCAGCAAGTTTGCAGGCAACACCAAGCTGAGTAGTGTGGTTGACATGCCTGAGGGACAGCATGCTACTCAGAGGCATCTGAATAAGCTCAAGAATTGGGGCCGTGTGAACCTCATGAGGTTCAACAAGGCCAAGTGCAGGGTGCTGCACCTGGATCAGAGCAATTCCCTATATTGATATGGCTTGGGGGTAAGGGGATTGAGAGCAGCACTGCTGAGAAGGACTTGGGGGTGTTGGTTGATGAAAAACTGGGCATGAGCCAACAATGTGTGCTTACTGCCCAGAAGGCAAACTGTATCCTGGACATCAAAAGAAGTGTGACTAGCAGTTTGAGGTGGTCTCACTCTGGTGAGACCCCACCTGGAGTACTGCATACAGCTCTGGAGCCCTCAGCACAGGGAAAACACAGAGCTGTTGGAGAAAGTCCAGAGGAAGTCCCTGAAGATGATCGAAGGGCTGGAGCCCCTCTCCTATGAAGACAGACTGAGAGAGTTGGTGTTGTTCAACCTGGAGAAGGGAAGGCTCTGGGGATATGTTATACCAGCCTCACAGTACTTAAAGGGTACTTATAAGAAGGATGAGGAAAAGCTTTTTAGCGGGACTTGTTGTGATAGGACAAGGGGTAATGGGTTTAAACTGAAAGAGGGTAGATTTAGGCTAGATTTAAGGAAGAAATTCTCTTACAACAAGAGTGATGAAACACTGGAACAAGTTTCCCAGAGAGATGATAAACATCCAACCCCCGGCAACATTCAAGATTAGGTTGGACAGGTCTCTGAGGAAACTTACCTAGTTGAATACGTCCCAGCTCATTGCAGGGGTGGTGGACTAGATGACCTTTAAAGATGATCTTTAAAGGTCCCTTCTAACCCAAATGATTCTGTGACTCTGTATCTACGGATGCACCAACAAATGCACAAATGCACAGAAATATCGATGTGGAAACTCTTCAGCTCACTGCTATGTGCATTGGGCTACAGAGCCAATTCTCCCTAGCCACAAACTCTAAAAAGATGTTTTAATATTCACATGAAAAATTTATCTGATCCAGGAAAATGAGAGCAATTCACTGCAATTAGTTGTCCTAGCTTCACAGTACAGCTGATGCTGGCCTCAAATACACATGTTCCAGATCTAAAAACAGCCCATCTTAAAATGGTACAGAGGAAAAGTGCATCATCTAGAATTTAGGCAATGACCTTGGTAATCAGGAAAAAAACTACCTTACTGATAATATTTTAACAAACACAAATAACTCTTGCTACTCTCAGTAATGGAGTAGGTGGACAGTTACAGATAGATGAGTGGGTTTGTGGTTTGTTTGGCCTGGGATGTTCAGAAGGAGAACAAAAGATCCCCAAGAAGCTCTCTAAGAGGGTGCAGTCACTTCTTCTCAGCAGACTCTTTCCTGAATAGCTTTTTATACTCTGGATATCCAGAGTGCAGATTCTTATTCAGCATAAACCAGTATTTCTCCAGCAAAGCTAAACTGGTTTGAGGTCCCACATATCAACCCATTGTAAAATCTTCCCTCCATCCTGATGCATATGAAAGAGTCACAGCTAACACTGGGTGTGGGAAACACTCTTCCATGCCAGTGTCCTCCCACAGTATTTGTGTATTTGAAAATTGCTCTGGGATATTGAGTTTGAGGTGAGAATCCCATTTCCAAGGATTACTTCACCTGGAGGAATGCAGAAATTTGTTATTTGTACAGTTACCCACAAAAATTACCCACATCACCACCCACAAAGAAAACATAGAATGTTTTAAATAAGGAAAATGTAAGAATTTATCTGCTTTATTGTAGGCACTAGTAACAATGTTACTAGGTTTATAGACAAGAGTTGGTGGCAAGCCATGTTTGCATCAGCCTCCACATTTTATAAACACCATGAAGTTTCTCTCTCACACCCAGCTATCAAGCTGTCAAGTTGCCTACACAACTTCATGGGTGAGATGTAGTCCTTCAAGGAAACCCACATCCTGCAGATTGCTCTAGGAAAGGCAAAATGCTGTAGGACTCTCTTGAAACCAAAGACACTGTTCCAGAGATGGAGCTGGTGTGCAAGGACCACAAGATTTGCTTGCAAGGTTATTTCAGTATTTCACACCACTACCTTTGCAAGCCTTACCTTTTCTCTACCTTTGAACCATTGTTTCCTCCTTCTCCCTGAGTCTTCTTTAAAAAAAAACACCACATAATAATGGTGAATGTGCCATGGTCAAATGAGTGGCTGCAATCCCAAGTCATCACAATATCTCAGATTCACTATCTCTGAGACCACCAACATAAAGATGAGACTGCACAGCTCTAGTCCATGTCCTCCAGATGTATATGTCCAGGGAGTGAAAATAGTTGCGAGTCTCAAGAAGTGGGAGGTGGTGAGAATGAACTTGGTAGAAGGTCCCCTTCTATATGCAGTCTGCACTTATTCACGTGGGATAAAGCCAGAGTTGGTCTGCAAACACCAGAGAGCTGGAGATCAATCCTTTTTCTGGATTTCCTTCCTTCTCTTTAGAAGATGATTTGCTTGTGCTGTTCTAGCTAGGTTGTTGGTCTGATTTTATCAGGCTCTGGGCTCTGTACTGGGAGGTCAGACAGTTGTGCAGTTTTCTATATTGGGGTCCAGCACTGTTTAGCACTTTCTATATGTGGGTCCTCTTAAGCTAAGAAGTAGATGTGGAGCAAGTTGGGTGCATGTACTTCTCTTCATGTCTTGAGCTTCTCATGGAGTCTCCACACAAGCCCTTTTCCCTGCTAGGCGACTGGTTTCAGAGCCTTTCCACAACATACAGAGACAGAGCTGCCCACTTCTGGATGACCACTGCCTGTCGATGTGCTGAGAATGACATTCCTTGGGAGCTGATTCATAGCCAAGACAATAGCCAAGAAGTGTTGAGAGGAACAGCTTACCTGTGTAAGTGTGTATCAAGCCAGATCTGTGAATCTGACCACTCCTCTAGCCCAAAGGTCTATGTCATGAACTTCTCCTTTCCTCCTAAGGAAGAAACAGATCTCATTCTTCAGGCAGGACAGCATGGTGGTGAGAGGTACATGTTGCACAAAGGCCTGATAGTGTGCCCTTGCAGCAGTCTCACAGTTGGGTGAAAGGACCTGCAGTGTAGAGGCACACCATCACTGGGCAGCCCTCAGTCAGCATCCAACTGGGTGCAGGGTTTCAGTTGCTAAAACTGGGCAGTTTCAGCTTTTCCTCTGCCCACCCAAATAGGAGTCTACTGACCATGGGGTCACAAGGCAGGCAAACACCTGTGCAGGAGGGCATGCAACACAAACCTGTTACAGCCAAGAACAAAGCTTCAGCCAGGAGGACAGTCCCTCCCACTACCTCCACCCTGACTGATGCACTGCTAGGACCAGCCACAACTTAGCTTCTGTCTTGCTTCCTGCGGCAAACAGAGCAAGTCAGAAAATCCCATCTGGAACATCATAGTGGTCACAGACAAAGAAAGAGTTTATGATGTCTGTACATGCTACCATATTTTCTTCAGGGCAATAATAATTGAAATTAACTGTGGGTATCCTACTGAGACTTCCTAGTCAAATCCCCATTAACAGATAATGTACAAAGGTTTGTTTTCTGAAGCTGAGTAGAAAAGCACAACACTGACTACATTGTGCTCTGGGAAGTGGTAACGTGCAGGGTATGAACAGTTCTCCAGTGGCCTCAGACACACAAAAGTACAGGGGCATAAAAATCAGTAGCAGTAGTAGCAAGACTGAAAAAAAGAGAGCTGTGATGAGGCCTGCCAAAGTGTTGTGTCTTTTTGGACATGTGTCAGCAAGCATATCTCTTTATGTCTGTGGCTGACAGCTGTTGGAGATAGTGTCTCACCAAACAGATATGACTCAGCTTCTGAAAAAACAGACAGTTGGGCAATAACTGTTAAAGTTACACAAGCCACTAGAAAACACAAAGCTGGAAAATAAGAAAGTAAGCTGAGGGCCTTGAGCACTGCATGTTGAATGTCTGACACTTGGAAGTACTCCCAGGGACCAGTGAGAATATATAACTTTGCATTGGCTTTGGTGATGTGAGACAAACTCTGAGTATCTATCATGAAATAATTCCTGCAATACTAGTGATAAAACATGAAGAAAGGCTAAGCCGTTAAAAATTATTCTACTAATGGAGGATATCAGGTCTATATTAGAGACAGGAATGGTTAGAGTTCTGGACTAGGTCACAGATATGAAGACTACAGTTGACAGCTATAGAGGTTGACATACTAGTTCTTAGAAATAGAAGCCTGTGCCTTTGCCCAATTTGTGAGCATCTGTTGGTTATACTGGAGTCTTTGAGACCAAGGAGAGAGCCAGTCATATGCCCACTGAACTCCACCAGATCCAAAGAACACACAAAGCAGTTCTCACCCTTGCACTTGAACTGTCTACTTCTCCACTTTTAACAACAAGGGAAATTCTCACTTTGTCTCTAATATTCATGCAACATGATGAAGAGTAAAATCTCTGATATCAGAGCTATTTGACTCCTCCAGCTAGAATGGTATCTGCCATTGCAGCCAAACACAGTCATGAACATGCAAAGATGGATTTATGTGGTTCAAATTGCAATTCTGCTTTCAGTTTAAATTTCTGATGTGCCAGTGCAGCTGTTGTCACTACCACAGAGGAGCTGCTCAGAGTCCTCATGTATTTGACAACCCCAGTGCTCTCTGCATTGGTGAGCTGCCAAAGTTCTCTGCACAGCTGCATCAGCCAGGTCTTTTGCAAATATCATACAATCACAGAATCGTAGAACGGTTAGAGTTGGAAGGGATCTTAAAGATCATCTGTTTCCAACTTCCCTGCCATGGGCAGGGACACCAACCACTAGATCAGGTTGATCAAAGCCCCATCCAACCTGGTCTTGAACACTTCCAGGATGGAACATCCACAACGCCTCTGAGAAAACTGTTCCAGTGTCTCACCACCCTCACAGTAAAGAATTTCTTCCTAATATCTAATCTAAATCTCCTCTCTTTCAGTTTAAAACCATTGCTCCTTGTCGTATCACTACATTTACTGATAAAGAGTCCCTCCCCATCTTTCCTGTGGGCCCCCTTAAAGGCTGATATAAGGTCTCCCAAGAGCTTTCTCTTCTCCAGGCTGAACATCCCCAGCTCTCCCAGCATGTCTTCACAGGAGAGGTGCTCCAGACCTCTGATCATCTTCATGGCCCTCCTCTGGACTCACTCCAACAGGTCCACATCATTCTTATGTTGGGGGTTCCAGACCTACAAAGTACTCCAGGTGGAGTC
This sequence comes from Tringa tobata, assembly GCA_033628505.1. Lineage (NCBI taxonomy): Eukaryota > Metazoa > Chordata > Aves > Charadriiformes > Scolopacidae > Tringa > Tringa tobata. The sequence goes on along the minus strand of JAHREE010000605.1, from coordinate 1,720,276 downwards.
ATAGAATAGAATCATAGAATTATCTAGATTGGAAGGGACCTCTAAAATTCTTGAGTCCAACCATTAACTTAACACTGCCAAAACTAAACCATGTCTCTCACTACCATGTTTACCTGTCCTTAAATACCTCCAGGGATGACGGTCCAACCACTTCCCTGAGCATCTTGTTCCAATGTTTGATAACCCTTTCAGTGAAGAAATTTTTCCTAATATCTGATCTGAACTTCACCTGGCGCAACTTGAGGCCATTTCCTCTTGTCCTATCACCGGTGACTTGGGAGAAGAGACCAACCTCCACCTCTCTACAACCTCCTTTCAGGTAGTTGTAGAGAGCAATAAGGTGTCTCCCTCATCCTCCTTCAGACTAAACAACCCCAGTTCTGTCAGCCTCTCCTCATAAGACTTGTGCTCTAGACCCTCACCAGCTTCATTACCCTTCTCTGGACAGACTCCAGCACCTCAATGTCTTTTTTGTAGTGAGGGTCACAATACCAAACACAGTATTCAAGGTGCAGCCCCACCAGTGCCAAGTACGTGGGGACAATCACTTCTGTAGTCCTGCTCAGCACACTATTCCTGATACAGGCCAGGATGTTGTTGGCCTTCTTGGCCACCAGGGAACACTGCTACCTCATATTCAGCTGGCTGTCAACCCATATCCCCACGTGCTTTTCTGCTGGGCATCTTTCAAGCCACTCTTCCCCAAGCCTGCAGCACTTCATGGGGTTGTTGTGACCCAAGAGCAGGACCTAGCACTTGGCCTTGTTGAACCTCATACCACTGGCCTTGACCCATAGATCCACTCTGTCCAGATCCCTCTGTAGAGCCATCCTACCCTCAAGCAGGTTAACACTCCTGCACAACTTGGTGTCATCTGTAAACTTACTGCGCGTGCACTTGGTCCACTTGTCTCACAAGAGCAGAGCAGAAGTGCAGAATCCCCTCCCTCAACCTGCTGGCCACTCTTCTTTCAATGCAGCCCAGGTTGTGGTTGGTTTTCTGGGCTGCAAGCACACATTGCTGGATCATGTCAAGCTCCCCATCAATCAAAACCCCAAGACAGTCTGTGCTGCCCTTCATAAAAGAAAAAACAGGACAATTTTTTCTTATTGACAATTCAATATTGACAACAGTCCTGTGTCCTGGAGTATCTGGAAGATGTTAAAGGGTGTTGAGGACACAAGATTCACTTACAGCTTTTGGACCTGCTTTGAACTGCCCAGACCAGGCAACAAAGAGCTATAAAGATGATAAGGGGACTAGAACATCTCTCTTATGAGGAAAGGCTGAGGGACCTGTGTCTTTTTAATCTGGAGAAGACTGAGGGGGGACCTCATCAATGCTTATAAATACTTAAAGGGTGGGTATCAAGAGGATGGGACCAGCTTTTTTCCAGTGGTGCCCAATGACAGGACAAGAGGTAACGGGCACAAACTTGAACACAAGAAGTTCCTTCTAAACATGAGGAGAAACTTCTTTACTTAGAGGGTGGCAGAGCACTGGAACAGGCTGCCCAGAGAGGTGGTAGAGTCTGTCTCTGGAGACATTCAAAACCCACCTGGACATGTTCCTGTGCAAACTGCTCTAGACGGACCTGCTCTGGCAGGGGCGCTGGACTAGATGATCTCCAGAGGTCCCTTCCAACCCCTATCACTCTGTGATTCTGTGATCGGGTTCAGTACTGTCCTCCCACTTTTAAGTCTAGATCTTCTGTAACCTCTAGGTCCTAACCAGGATGAGGCAGTTGTCTCCAGAGTGTTAGTCATTGTACTTTAGCTTCTATTCTCATACATCAGGAGAGATATTTTAAAGGTAGACACCTGATCTTTAAAGTATGTTTTTCTATAAGCTGTGGAGTCTCTCTACATAAGGAGAGCACAAGTTCTATCCTCCTGTGTGGTCTGTAGTGCTTCGAGTACAATTTCCCACAAGAAAATCATTGCACAAAGTTGAACACATCCATTGTAGCTTGTTGTGTGTTTTAAAAACAGATAACACTATAAATACCATGAAATCCAGGCTTTATTTTCCAATTCAGTATTTCTTTAACAGAAACTTCCATAAAGTTCAAACTAACCATCTAAATTCTGTACTGTTTGAGATCCTCTCAGTCAGCTATGAAGAAAAGGGATCTATATTACTCAGACAAAAAAAAAATGGTTCTGGAGTCATTAATTATTCAGTTATTGTTCAACTGTTATTAATTATCAAGGAACATTCATTTATTTTTCTTGCATTCACAATATAAATGGCATAAGAAATATAGGACCTGTCTACAAAAGTTTTCAACTCCTTTACTATAGTCCTATAATAACAAGTTGCAAATAAAAAAAATGTTTTAAACTCGCCAGATGAAAGTGTAGGGAGATGCATTACTGTGTATATAAGCTTGAGATTTTCCTTGTAAAAGGTATATGTTACTTTTAAAAATTCATAAACATTTGCTCCAGTATCTTAACCAAAACAAATTCTGTAACTTGGACAACTACTTGCAGGACTGAATCGTCTGCCCCTCATAGACATGGTTTAATCTGATCAAGCAGAGAAAGGATTCCTACGATTTCCAGTAGAATGTTAAAGAATTCCCTTTAAAAGTAATTGTAGAGTGAGCAGAAGGTAGGTGGGTGGGAGGACCTTGGAATGAACTGGTAGAGTCCACAGGTACAAGAAGAGTGATTCAACCTTAATAACAAACAAAAATAGCAGACAAGTCAAGAGAAGAATTTCAAGTACACAATCAACAATAAGTCTGGATTTTTAGACTGTATTGATTTTTTGATACATTCAAAGTTTGCCCTTGCAAAGCAGCCTGGCTAGCCTAAGGGAAAACTAAGAAGCATATGGAACTTCACCCACCCACTGTTTTCTTGTTCTGGTGACCCAGCAATAAACTCTAAAGCTGTCTACTCATGCAAAGATCTCATGAGGAGCTGTAACTACAGTAGCTGCTGGCCCAGGAATCAATAGTTTCAAACTTAATGCTTCTGAAAATGCCTATTGACCCCATTTTGGAAATGCAGTACAAGACCTTGGAGGGATGGAAATCCAAAACTAAGTCTATTTTCCTGACCTCTCTACTACCATTACTTTCTTGCTCAGATGTACCAACCAAAGAGTACACCTTGGTGTCCTTCTCAAGGCCAGCTTGTGCAGCTAGGTTTTGCACCATGTCATTACTGACACTAAGGCTTCTCTGAGGTTACTCAATTCTTCTGATTTTGATGAGAAAATCCCACCCAGAACTTGCAGGCACCCCTTCAAAAATGCTTTCTTGAATTCTAGTACATTTTTTGCAAAAAACTGCCATTTTCACACACACATTACCTTGTCTCCTTTGAATTTGTCCATTCACATAAGCACACTGTTTGGTAGCAAACAGAACATGTCGTAAGAAAACTTCATCCTCTTGGTCACTAACAGTCTGTGGGTTACTTTTTGAATTACTATCTCAGCTGGCCTGAGATACTACATACTGGATACTTGCTTTCCTTTCTGTATGATAAATATTGTATGCTTTTCTAACTTAGCAAGCAGTTTTCCAGAGCCCACTGTAGAAAATGCTGGTGCAATTTTGCAGAACTGTGAAACATCTGGTATGACTGTAATGTATTGACAATGCTACTTTATGCTATTCAGCTCACAGGGAGGATTTTATCCTGGTATGCCAAATTAAAGCTGCTGTGAGCTGTGGGAACACTGGAGCTTTCTCTAGCAGGTCATGAAATGAGTCATCAGGAAGCCACAGTCCTGAATGAATCTGTGTGTTAATGGATCACTTGTTAAGGGAACACAGTATTCTCACTGAATAATTTTCACACCCTGAGAAAAAAGCAAGTATAACATTTTGGTGATTCTGCTAGCCACAGACTTGGATTCAGCCTCACCTGTACTCCCCCTTTCTTCCTGAACAGATCTTATTCCTCACTGGCAGAAAGAATAAATATAATTTACTGTCTGTAATACATCTAAAGATACATCTCTTCTGTCACAACTAAGGCACTTAGCCTGAGTCTTGTGATCCCTGCGCTTTACACAACCAGGCCCCACACAACAGTGTGTGGAGCCCACACACTGTAGTTTCTCTCTTACCTCATAAGCCTCTGTTTCAAATATAAGCTAAGACGTAGCAACATCCAGTCACAAAGTTGGAGAAAAGCTAAGAATTTTCAATGTATTTTCAAACTGTGTCTGCTTGGTTTCCTCTGAAAGTGTCCCTGTCAGACAAAATTCAGGAAAAGAGAGCTTTCTTCAGGTCTCTTGAGAGCCTGCCTATTTTTTCCATCAGCTCAAAGCATGCAAACATACTGAACGTATAAAGCAGCCCAGTCTTTTAGTAACTTGAGGAGCCAGAAGACAGCAGACTTGTTACCTTCAAGAGAACTCCACATCTGAAAAAGCACGTGGAAAATAAGAAGCTGACTGGTGACAGCCAACATGGCTGCAGCAAGGACAAGTCATGCCTGACAGATTTGGTGGCTTTCTATGATGGTGTTACAGCATTGGTAGATAAGGGGCGAGCAACAGGTGTCGTTTACCTGGACTTATGCAAAACGTATGACACTGTCCTGCATGACATCCTGGTCTCTAAATTGGAAAGGCATGGATTTGACGGATGGACCACTTGGTGGATAAGGAACTGGCTAGATGGCTGCACTCAAAGGGTTGTGGTCAATGGCTCAATGTCCAAGTGGAAGCCAGTGACGAGTAGCATTCCTCACGTGTCAGTACTCCAACCCATGCTGCTTAATATCTTTGTCAACAAAATGAATAGTGAAATTTAGTGCACCCTCAACAAGTTTGCTGATGACACCAAGCCGCGTGGTACAGTCAATGTGATAGAGGAGAGGGATGTCATTCAGAGAAACCTGGGCAGGCTTGAGGACTGGACCCAAGCAAACCTCATGAAGGTCAAAAAAGCCACGTGCCAGGTTCTGCACCTGGGTCATGGCAATCCCAAACACAAATACAGGCTGGGCAGAGAATGGATTGAGAGCAGCCCTGAGGAGAATGGCTTGGGGGTGTTGGTTGATGAGAAGCTTGGCATGAGCTGGCAATGTGCACTCGCAGCCCAGAAGGCCAACAGCATCCTTGGCTGTGTAAAAAGTGGGGCCAGCAGAGTGTGGAAGGTATCTTTCCCCCTCTCCTCAGCTCTTGTGAGACCCCATCTGGAGTACTGTGTCTGACTTCAGAGTCCTCAGCACAGGAAGGACATGGGCCTGTTGAAACAAGTCCAGGAGAGGGCCATGAAGATGATCAGAGGGATGGACCACCTCTCCTATGAAGACAGGCTGAGAGAGCTGGAATTGTTCAGCCTGGAGAAGGGAAGGCTCCAGGGAGACCTTATAGCAACCTTCCAGTACCTAAAGGGGACCTGTAGGAGAGGTGGGGAGGGACTCTTTATCAGGAGTGTAGTGATAGGACAAGGGGTAATGGTTTTAAAGGGAAAGAGGGGACATTTGCATTAGAAAGAAGAAAATCTTTACTGTGAGGTTGGTGAGACACAGGTAGCCCAGGTAAGTTGTGGATGCCCCTTCCCCAGAGGTGTTCAAGGTCAGGTTGGATGAGGCTTTGAGCAACCTGGTCTAGTGGAAGGTGTCCCTGCCCATGGCAGGAGGGTTGGAACTAGATGATCTTGAAGGTCCCTTCCAACTCTAACCATTCTATGATTCTGTAATTCAATGATTCTGTTTCCTCCCACCATGCTTTTTATGCATCATGTTCATATCATCCAGTTACATGGATAGATATTACATGGTTGATAGGTTGATATCAGACAGTCATATTAGAGATGATGTGTCATAGGCTGCTTTGGCAAAGGAACAGTCCCTTGCTTTTAGCATCTCATTTTCCAGTTTATTTAAAACGGACCAAACAATGGTAGCCCTACCAGCCGTCTGCATAAGAATGACGAATGATACCCAGAATCACATGAGCATGATACCACTGATAAGAGAAACCTTGCTGGAGGTCAAAAAATGGGATACAGCAGGCATCTCAAAGGCTGCAAACTGCATATAAATTTGAAAGAAGGTTGTGGGTACTGTCTGCATGGAACTGATGAAGCATCCAAAGACCCAGCTCCATATCTTAGTGTCATGGCTATCCACCAAAGCACTGGTATGAGCAACTGAAACCAACGAGCCTCAGATTGAGTATGAGTGAGTGCACATTTGTGCATGCAGCAGCTTTAGCTAACAAAAATTTAGATGATCTTTCCCTTAGAATTACTTTGCTTATTTCAGCCAAGAACCTCAATTAAGAATGTTATTAAGATCTATTGCTACTGATGATGATTATATTTAAAAGGCAACAGTGAAAGAGCTTACCCTTCCAAGACAAACTCCCCAGTCCAACCAGCATCTTATCAGAGCTCATCATCTTAAAAGGAGATAGAGATTTATAAAGCTGCCACAACTGTTGATTCAGGCCAGTTCATATTTCTTTCTGTGACCTGAAGCTGATCTCAGTCAATTTGAGCCTCTGTTCCTTTGCTTGGAAGCTACTGGCTTACTCTAGAAGAGCATTAGAGGACAAACCAACATGTAGATGTCTGGAGAGTGGTAAAAAGCACAGGGAGGCCTTTGTTCCTACTTGTAATCCATGTACAGCATGGCTGCTTCCTAACCATGTCAAATTCATTCACTGACACAGCAGTCCCATCCTACCTAGCGTCCCTACCTGCTCAAATGAAGGGACAGGGTATCACATCATAGTAAGGTCTTAGGGATAAGACAGAAATTAATCACAGGTCAGCATTCAGACTCGCTTTCCCCATGCCCATAGTTCTTCCTGCCTCCTATGGCCTTTTTCCCTGAATAATGATCAAACATTGCATTGTGTTGTATAATACAGGATCTGTGACCTGAGGATGTGAGAGATGCCTTGCAAGGCTATTTTTGAGAGTTGCCATCTGATGGGGGCCCTGCATGGTGGTACATCCCAATCCACTGCACCCTCCTGATGGGAACCCTGAATCCCATGCATTCATTGTCCCAAAAGCCACAGATAGATTTCCTCTCAAGCTACTTCAGGTTCCTTATTTGGTGCAGAGGAACACAACTCCGAGATTGTTGCCTAGGTTTTCAAGAAAGCTCTTTTAGCTACCTTAGGGTCTGATTATTGTCTTGTGCATTTGCTGTGTTCACTATAGCTTCTAAATCATAACAGTGTGTAGGATTAAGCTCCAGAACATCTTCAGAGCTGTTCAAACCTTCCTTCCACATGTGAAAAGGAGTATAGCATTTCCCAGAGTCCATTTAACAGGTCCTAGTCCTGCTTTAGGTCTATCGTTTCTCTCCTGTTGCTCTGCTGGTGGACATTCCCAGCAAATTTTTCTCAAGATGCCACAGATGAAATTCAGAACATTCTGCTTCCACTGTGTCCCATGCACACCACAGTAGTGCTGGTGCAGATGGTGGAGGCACTCCTTTCTTGTGCAGTAGGCAGATGGTTTCTCTGAAGACACCTTTGCTGCTCTGCAAAGGGCTGAAACAGATTCACAAAATCTTCTGCTGCTTCCAGTGCAGCACCAAGCAGGTCTGACAAGGCAGAGAGAGAACATGTGAGAAAGAGGGTTTATTTTTAGTACAACTTCTGCTAATAGTTCGTGCTTTCAAGCCCAGTAATGTCTGCAGCTACACAAATCAATACTGAATCATAATGGCTTAAAGAAGACAGAAAGGAGTAAGGACCAAGGCAGTCACCGTCCCCTATACTGCAGTCTTGGGAAGGGAAAAGTTTGCCTGATGAGTCTAGAGAACTGCTTCTCCCTCATGTTGCCCTGTCTGTCATTTGTAAGACACAGGGGTTTTCGGTGCTGCTGGAATAACCAAGACTGACAGGGTACGAAAGAAGGAGTCTGTACCTCTTACCGTTTGAGCAGTAGGAGACCAATTAGGAATAGCACATGCCACTTGATGCCCTTACACCCTTGATTTGCTGTGAGCTGTGACTTTGACCTTGGTTTTTATGGTTTCATCTGAAAAATTATTTGATTTCTCCCTCTCTAGGAGTGCGGCTGGGATGTGCAAATATGACCCTTATGATCATATTTGATCCTAAGGAGGATCCTTAGGAGGAAAAGTGGTAGTTCAAACCCAGGCTGTAAAGTCAGCCCTGCATCCTGCTTCTTTTTGTCCTTAAGCAACCCATTAAGATCACCACCCTGAACTGTCACAGCCCCTAGTCTGTCCATCAGACTCCAGGCGAAGGAGAAAACATCCCCAACACCAAGCATCAGACGTTTTATCCTATTCTTCCAAAGCCTTAGCTAAATCCTAGGTCATAAAAATTCATCTGCAGTAAAAATCATGCCCTGGCATCCTGCCCGGTTTTACTGCCAATTTCCACTCAGGCACAGTTTCAATTAATACTGGTCTGCTGCCTACACAGGTGCTCTCTCTGCAATGAACAAGCTTAGTACAAAGTGTCCAGCTTCCACTGTTAAACATGTAGCCAGGCTCTCCGTTGCTCAGGCCGAGTCTGTTTACGCATGTTTCTGGCCAGTTTCTGGACAGTTTCAGTCGTGACCTGAGTGCTCCAGGTCACCCAGCAGCCACTGTACAGAGAACTACAGCCTACAGGCATACCCTTTGAGCATGAATCCTTGGGCCCTGCCCAAACTATTAGCAAGCTGCTTCTTATCCGGCCCGAGCCTAAATCTTGGAACAGGAACTAAAATAATCCCAATCCTGTTCTAAAGCTCTCACCATACCATAAACATGCCTCTTGTATTTCTAATATTTATTATCTATTACCGTAGCACGACCTGTGTCTTTAGCACCCTGGCCAAAGCCACAGTTACAGCCGTCTGTCAAAGGGTCCTCCAGGCCTACGTTAATTCTTCGCCCGCTTTAGACCCACAAGCACACGGTCTCAGCCCTCACACCTCTATGTTAGTGTGCTCTCGTGCAATCAAAGTGAAAGGAGTAAACCAGCAAAGCCCAGAGCTTAGCTTAACATGAACTCAGATGTAAGCAATGAGATTTAAGGCTGAAAAATTTGATCCGTAGGCTTCCTCTAAATCCATCACGTAACATTCTAGCATTAACTATCCCACAATAACTTGAAAAAGGTAGAGGAATGCTAACAAAAGGGTGTTGTGAATTCAGTTGCCAAGTCCAAGGATGAAATGAAAAAGACATGTCTGCAAATACAAAGTTTAGTGTGGAATTTCTGGACAAACCTTCTGCAACACAAAAGCCTTTTACAAATTTGTCAGATTTACCCGGTTCTCTGTATTTTAAAACAGATTTTTCCAAAGCATTTGTTGAAACTATATTTTGCATTTAATCTTGAAAGGTACCTCTTTATTCTTAGAGAAATCCTTTTAAAAAATGCCCATTTCCAGTATCTTGTTCAACCTGAATTTTTGAATTCCCATTTTATTTTATTAAAAACTAATTTTTTTAATTCTTTTTGCAATTGCAAAACAGCTTACCCTGACCTTCCTCTCCAGTGCCATTCCACCCCTCTCAACCATTCTGTTTCCATTTCCTCATCGCTCTAATTAGCTGGAGCTGAAACCCATTTCCAAGATCACCTTGCCTCCTCCAGTTACTTGTATTGACTATTCTTTCCCAGGAGGCAGAAAAACAGAAGGGCAGACGGAAAAAGGAGTCTCCCCTCATTAGTCCAGCCTCACAAGTTTTAGCTTTGCTGGCGACTTACTGAGCTCCAGCAGCGAAGTGCTTCTAGCAACTGTAAACAAGGGAGGAAGCTCCAAGAGAAGAGCCACATCCTCTGCACTAGTCTTGCAGGGATAATTCAGTAGGAAGTGGATATTCCCTCTGTTAATTCCAGCAAGTAGAAAAGGCAGCTTATTAATAGAGCCCGTTGTAGATACGTAGCAACCCTCACCTCACTCCTTAAACCATGAGGCTTTAATGTTGATTCAGGTGGTCCTTGTACGTTCAGAAACATGAAGGCATAATGCTTTTGTGGAGTTAGCAGGGGGAAGGATCTGCCTCTGAGCAGTGGGTAGTGGGCATAAGGAATTTGTTAAATTTACAGAAAAGGTATTTTATATATGATTAGCTGTAGAAACAGTCATGTGTTTGTCTTAAGAAAGAAGTAACTGAAGAAGAAGTAAATATTTGTCTTTTCATATCTTTCTCCCTCCCTTAAGTCTTTTAACTTATATAAATAAGCATGTGGTACCTTGTGAATAATATTTATAAGACATAAATGCATAGAGCTAGGGCAGAAAGAAATGCCAAGATCAGTATTCGTGTCACTCAACAAAAGGCGACGCCGGCGGAGGGCTCTGCTTCTGGTGTTTTTCAGCATGACCAGCAGCTGCTTATGGAAATTCTTGGAGCTCTTCACAGAGCAGCCTCAGACTGATGTCTTGCAGCAGCTATTTGCAGCAGAGAATTAAAGCGGGGTTTGAACTGACTGAACCCTCCCTATTTTCCCATGGCTCAGATAGGTTTCTGTGGAGGAGTTTGACATAAAGGCATATTGTAATTGAATAATGGTGTGAAGCAGTAGAAATATCTGATAAAATAGGCTTTCTTCAGTGGAAAAATTCTTTATCTTTAAAAAGGGTGATGTATTACCTTAGTGCATCTACAGGAACATGAAGTACCAATAGAGACTTTCCATGATTCTGATTTTCTTTTATCTCACAGCTGTTTGGCGATTGTGGAACAAATAATGAGATTCTTTAGAGGGGCTTTCAGAACACACAGCATTAAAAAGAGTAAGAATATTTTCTGGTGTCAGTGGAAGACGGGTTGAAAGAACATTGCATGTAGCAAATTATTTTGTATATATTGAGTTGGGATTACCCAAAATAAAGCCTTCTTGAAAAGTTACTTTAATCTTTTGAAATGATACTGGATTCTTTTCTGAGTAGTTATAAAGAGGAATGTGGCATTGTATAAACCTTTATGAAATGCTGAGATTCAAAATCCCTCCCACCAGAAAGTCAATTATTCTATGCTACTTTCATGTTCTATGAATACCTAGTTCTTTTGCAGTGTTTTTTGCCTATAAAGCTTGAAGAATATCTATAAAGACAAGACTCTTTACCCAGCCAGGTGGGATTTCTCTGTCAGCTCGTTGAATGTAATGCGGTAACTTCTGAGTGACAGCTGCAGGAGTTTACTAAGTTGTCCATGTAAAGGGCAGTAAGCTCCTTGTCATTTGTTCTTCTGAGCAAGGCCTCATGAAGACCTCTCCCTGGTAACCAGCAAATCCATCAAGATCTAAGCCATCAACAGAAAAAAGGGCAGCACAGATGTCTGGGTGCCAAAGAGCTGTGTATGGTTGGACTCGGTGACCTCAGAGGTCCTTTCCAATCATTAAGATTCTGTGATTCTGTGAGCTCCCATCCAAATGTCTCTTAGGGCTTAACTAGGTGCTATAAACAGCAGAGACTCCTTCCCATAAAATATGCCACAAGAGTTTACATTTTCTCTGCGCAAAGATCTTCTTCTTTAGGCAATTCTGCCTGCTAATTACTTCCAGCAATTATGTTAATACATAGGGACACAGATATAAAAAGAAGATAATGTGATATCGGCTTCCCGTATATTTAGAGTTTCACTTGTCAGATAGAGGAAGGAGAGGTAAATAAAAAGTTGAGCAAAGAAGACAAAGGGCATTGGTCATCAAGTATAAGAAACCAAGTATAACGAACACAGCACCACACAATTAATACAACTACACATCTGTACGATGTGAAAATGCAAGCCATTCTAGTGGAAAACATCAGCAATTTAAATTCCCTTAGCTACATTTGCCTCTATTTTTCTCTGTTAAATCAAGTCAAGGTTTGGAGCTTCAACAAAGAGGGTTTAATTAGCCTGTTTATCTGAGGTAAGGATGAGGTTGAAGTAACGATACCAGACTGAAAAGATGTCTTCAGTTGCCTAGCATTATTGTGCCAAATATAGACACCATGTGTGACATTCCAGCCCAAGTGATCCCAGAGCATCTTCTTCTGTAAAGTCCTTTTCGGTTTGGGAAGGAAACAGCTAAACAGACAGACAGCTGAGGGAAGGAAAAGTAATTTCCACTGATTCTGGTGAATAATTGCCTATCTAAATTTGGCTTCTCCAAAAGATAATGCCTGTTGAGAAAATGAGGTGTACATGTTGCTGGAAAGTTACCAAAAAAAAATAGATCCATTTTTGTAAAGAATTTATGGGTTTCAAAAGAAAAAACACCAATATTTATTTTAAAAAACTAGAAACAAAATGTCATTTGTTTTCCTTTTCCTCTGAAATGGAAAATAAATAAAATAAAAGCAAAATGCTTGATAATAAGCTCTCAGAAGATGAAAACATTTGCACTGAAATGTTTACTAGCATTGAGGGTCAAATTTCAAGGCTGATTAACTGATAATCTAAGAAATTCTGGAAAGTGCAGTGCAGGACATAACAGCCAAGCAAGGGGCAGTAAGTCCTTTCTGAACACATAATGAAGCATTCCCCACACAAATGAACTAGGTCAGAAATATACTGGAGGCTGTCTCTCTCAGTAACCATCCCCCTGACTTCCAAAAATCCCAGTGCTCCTTTCTTACACTTTCATCAACCTGTACACAAACTCCTATGAGTAGGATGCTTTTGAGATTCAAAATAGAGTATGATAAAAAAAAAATACAGGATTATTCTTTCTTTAGCAGTTCATAAGACAACTTGCCAATTACTGACCCATAGCAGGTTTTTATAGATGTCCTTGGTACTTTTCAGTGTGCAAGATACTTTTTAAGGTACATTTTAAAAACTGACATCTCTGCCTTTCCTTGGATTGGATCATCTGACAAAGCCCACGTACTGAGCATACTGTGAGCTGAAGTAATCGATACTAACAGGAGGAGATCTGAATGGGCTTGATAAAATATTTCCTTGTGAACACCTAGGAAGTTTATGAAGATTCTCATTGTTGATGGAACAAAGTTAGAATCAGCTCCCTGATATCTTCTGGGGAGGAAGAGAAGAGAAAGAAGGAGAAACCAAAACTGAGATCCCAATTCCCTTATAGTTGAAAACATATGTTAAAACAAACAAAAATTTTGTTTGTAAATGCTCACAAAATCCTCATTTGATGTACAAATTCATAACCTCTCAAGCTATTCCAAAACAGAGCTGATTCTCCCACCTCCACCTGAACTACTATGAGTCAATCACAGCATCACAAAACTGTCTAGGTTTTATAGCTGCCTTTTAACACGGAGATCTCTCTGGCTTCTTATACTTGAAATTGGGGGTGAATTTTGTGCCTTTACAACAGACTTAATTAATTAATTCCTAATTCCATCTAGTATTTCAAGAAAATCATAGTGACATTTTTATTTTGCTTGGATCATATCAGCTTCTTTGGTTTTACTATTTTTTTCCACTTCTTGGCATAAGCTGTGAAGTACACATGGCGTAGAATGCACAGAATCAAAGCAAAAAAGGAAAATTAATACCACAGTATTGTTGTCAACAACCTAAACCATGCACACATAAATATATTCTTCAGCATGAAATACTGTACATGCAAAGAGGGGCAGAAAATGTTCAGAATTTCCTTTCCACACAAGTGTTCCAGGCTGTGGGTGGGTAGTCACATCCTCTGGATTCTCAGTCCCCTGTGATCAGTACTACATTTCGTCTATCGATAGTATCAAAACTGGGGGCAGGCCCCGTCTACTGCTGGAAAAGGGCATGCCTGAAGCATGTTTGTGCCTACGTCCCTAAATGTCTTATAAGGCTATGAAGCACTACCAAAGATGAGTTTTTTGGTAAACCTCATTCAGAAATACTTCATTTTGACCTATTTTTTTTCTAATGGTTTCAGTGAGATTTTTGCAGTAAGTTCGATTTAGCAACAACGGCATTTTCTGTCTGTTTTCTGGACAGTCACTGACTGCAAGACCGAGTAGCTGCTGATTGTTCTGATTTGGTACTTTTGATGTCATAGCTAAGAATCACATGAGATTAAAACCTTAGGAAAATTTCTTTTATTCCCCACTAAGTCTGTTCACAAAGGACAATCCAAAGTGTAAGTGATCAGTTCATAGTGAAGAATAACTAACCTTGAGCTCCCACAGGCAGCAGGCTGGTTTCATAATTTTCCTCAACCACAGGGTCACATTCTGCCCTCAGATATATATGACCATCCTCTCTGAAATTGCCAGGAATGTGCTTTATACATTAAAAGAGGACCTTCTAATGAAAGTGAAGCACTTACCTATCTTCTGCCAAATGCTTGACTCTGGCTGTGATAGGAGTCCCCTTCTCATAACCCCTGGTGTTATGATTTGCATGACTATTGCTATCTGGTGAAACAATTGGCTATTAGTCATAATTGAGCTGTTCACAAGCCCACTCCTACTATAAAAGCATCCCAGGCACCAGACCAGTCAGGGTGAAATACGTAGGGGAAAAGGGAAGCATAACGTGATGTGGGCACTGCTTATAAAAGTGCACAGCTGCAAAAGTCCAAGGTGGGAATAGGACCAGAGCTGCTTCTGGACAGCAGGCCTGTGATCCCCCAGTGGTCAGGGACATATACACAATCAGTTACTTTCTCCAAGGACTGAGCAACTCTTTCTATGTGTCCTTTGAGCTCAAGTAATGCTTGATGTGTTAAAACAACACAATCTGCAGAGAGTCCAGATAAAATAAAGTTCTGATTGTAGCAACAACTTTTTTGCATCATCGTTCTACTGAGGATCCCTAAAGAATCTGCCTGTCCCCATACTGTTTGGTGACACTGGTATGACAGGAAAGCATTAAGAACCAGTGAGGAGAAAGCTAAGTCATCTATGTTGCTTTCCAGGGTGCCAGGAAATCAAATAGGTTTCTACCTGCCACACCACAAACATTACTAATGAAATAAAATAATTATAGTTGTTAAGAAATCTTCTGAAGTAGGGAGATGCCATGAGGCATGGAAAGCAAAGCACCTTCAGTTTCCCAACAATTTGGCTCAAGAGGGCTTGTTTAGCATGAGAGCAGTCAGAATTCTTAAACAGATTTCCTACATCTAGGAAAATTGCATTTTCCCTACATACGCACTGAGTTTCATGAGAAAAAAAAAATGAAAGGCTGCAGTGGTAACCCTCTAAATTATTTTTGAAGTCATGTTTAGAATGTAAGTTATAACTCCCACTAAGTTTCCAGCCTGCTAATTATAATACGCTTCTTAGGAGATTGCTTAAATGACATTTCCAACCAAAAGATACCGTTAATGTCCTCATTGTAATGATGTTCTTCAAGCTATTAATAGTTACCAAAGATGTAGTGCATGTAGTTATGGAAAACGATTCAAAGCTGAGAAAATACTGTCATTTTTATTCAGTGTCAAAATTAATAGGAGTTATAAAATGAGACTTGTGCATAATTCAGGTTATTCCTAATATAACGTGATCATTTTTAGCCATCTGTAAAAAGAAATGGCTGCTGTTTAATTGGAAAACTTTCTTCTTTTTTTCCCCACACTTTCTGTATTTGCAGTGTATGCGAACATGGTCTACTGAAACGGAAATAAAACCTACTTTTGGTATAAGCAAGTACCACACGTCCATCAACACACACACCCCCAGGCTCATGCCAAAATACAAAAGTATGAAATTACTATTTGTCTTAGGCTTTATTTCACACCAGAAGATGCTTACTCATGGTCATAAAGGATAGAGCAAGAAGAGAAGGATTTTTCAGAGAACAAGCTGAGAGTCTCAGCTGGCGACAAATCTGCCCAGAACTTTCCAGAAAGGAGAGGTTTAATAGGAAAGGAATGATGACTTTCTTCCAGAAAGGAAGGGTACCCAGAGACAGCAGCTTGGAGAGGCTGAAAGAATCCCCAGGAATGGTATTCATAATCCCAAATCAGCATCAATCATGCTGCTCAGCAGCTCAAGAGGTGTTTCACAGATAGCTCCCCATAACTTTGGGGAGTGTTGGGGTGTGAAGACCTACACAAGTTAAATGTTTTGGTCATTGTGGCACTCCTGTGTTTGTGTGTCAGGATTTAGCATCTTCTACTGACCTGGGGCCCACCAAATTCATTCATATATGTAGCTGACTTCTTTTCTCTTTGAGATCTGGAGAAAATATCTCCAGATATGTAGAAAATATCTCTTCAGATATGTAGAAAGAAAAATGCTCTCTCCTGAGGCAGAATTGCAAAGCCAGGGTGATTATTTGAGCTAGGAAGTATACTAAGAAAGCCCCATGAGACTGGTAGCTACTAATAAAGTAGTCCTTCCCCAGCACTCAGATTACTTCTATGCTGTGGTTTGGTGTGAAGCTGCCAAAGTGCTCACAAGACCTGGTGTCTTTAGAGACTGCATTACTGATGGTAAGCACCAGCCCTGATTCCTCAAGCAGATAAGGATTTAGCTACGTGTCTGCCACAACTTATTTCAGCCATGGGCAAATCCAAGATACAAGGTTTCTACAGATTTCTTGAAACTAAGTAGCTTGATAGGTGGTTTAAATTAGAATCCCCATTGCCGTAACACCAGAGGCATAATATTAACAATTACTGTTGTCCTGTGAGTAAGCCCATTATCCTGTATGGGTTTGCCAGCCAGCCAGTGTACACATCCACGGGAGCTGCCACTATTCCTGCTGGACAGAAAAGCTCATTCTTGCTTCTCAGTAAAAACAGTAAATCACACTGGCACAGAAGGTTCAATGTCTCTTTTGTGACAGGGTAGCAGGAAAAGAAAGATGTGCAGATATTTGGAAAATGAGAATCAGCACCCTGAGTGCACCAATACGCTCTGCAATCTCTTGCTCCCCAAGAGTTTGGCTGCCTGAGTACAAGTCCAGCTCTGACATGGTACAGCCCCGTAACCTATGACTGCAGGGAAAAAAGCTGGATAAAAAAGGCTATAAAAAGCCTCATTTGGGACTTACGCACATACACACTCTTCACCCCTTGTCTCGGGAGCTGCATTGTTCCTTGCCTGAGCTACTCTGCAGATATGCTTATACCTGACTATTTATCTTGCTGACCCTGACCATGTTCCTGGCTTGACTTGAGACCTGCCTCATCACTGTGGATTTGTATGGTCAGCAGTGGATTCTTGTCTGACTCTGACTACTGCTCTTCCTCTTCAGGTGCTGTGTGATAGCGCCCTGTCATGGACATCAGTGTCCCTGCCTGTGCCGTGCTCACCCTTAGTTCCTGAATTCCCTTCCTCTGTGAAGCAGCCCCCTTCTTGCAGCTCTTTGGACAGCAAGAGAGAAAGAATCATCCTGAAAATTTCACCTTTTCACCTGGTTTATAGTTTCATCTCGCTAACAAACATTAGTGGCTTATGAAAGCTGGAATTGCGTCTCACACCCTCCTGACTCCAGTCCCTCTGGGTTCCACAACATTTCCCTGAAACACACTAGCCTTTTTGTGTTTACACTGCAGAAAATGTATTCATTTAGAAGCCTTAACATACATAGTAACAGAGAATATAATAGGAAAAAATACTGCTTTCAGGATGCTTGCAACTGAAATTGCAATTTGTGTCTTACTGGAATTCATTGCTGAAGGATGCTATGAGTGCAAAAAGTTGGCATATTTTTAAAGGAAAAATGGGTAGGCATTTGCATGAGACTTACTAAATGGAAAAACCACATCACGTTCATGGAGTTTCCTGAGCTAAAAATAGCAGGAAGCTGTGGACTCCTCAAGGAAAATATCAGATATATGTGCCCTGTTCTTATTCTTTTCTCAGAATGTGCTTTGTACGTGATTAGAGACAGGCTGCTCAGTTAGGGGAGCCTTCATCTGAGGTGGCACTGATATACTTATCTTCCTGTGTTGTTATGCTTAGGTTTGCAACAGAAAACTTGAATTGATCTGCAGAGAATAGGCACATCTGGCAAAACTAGTTAAAGTCAAAAAAAGAACAAAACATCTTTTGTGCTAAACCAGTAGTCCAGTGGAAAAATTCTGACCATTTCTAACAGCTTGAAGACATTCATCAGCAGATGGCAACCACAGCTTAGAAACTCTGATCAAAGTGCTTGTCTTTAGCCTCCCTATGAGGATGATGCAGTATATAAATAAGACCAAGGTACTAGTAATGGTTAAATTACATAAATTGTTATGGGAATGTCCTGCCCAGGAAGGGAATAATTCCTGTTAAACTGTAAAACGTGTGAAATTAGTAACCACAGACTAGCAGGCAGGATATCTGTCTGTCATCGGTTCTCCCTCATCACTGGCAAACTGAATATCAGACCATTTCAGGCCTGATATAGCACTGAGGCCCCTAAATCACTGCTTCCTGCTGGCTGTGCATCTACGAAACATCTGGACTTAAAAGCACTAAGCAGCTTCAAAGGAATAAGAATCCAGCCTCCAACTGTCAGGTAATACCCCATTTCCACAACTGAATTTAATTTCTAATATATCCCACTCACAACAGCTTGTGGAGCAACACAGTGACCACATAATTATTTGGGATGTTTCCATGTGACATCATCATGCTTCTCCTTAGCGGCAGATGGAGCGTTATAGCAGGTCACCCACTAGGAATTCCTTTATGGGTGTTGATCCTGGTCAAGGTATCAGCTCCCAGCTGAGTGACTAACATAACAGACAGCCTGCAGGGCATTAACTGCAACCTCCCTGTGGCACAGCCCTGAGAATGACCAGCATAGGGAAAGTCAATGTTTTCCTCTGCCTCCTTTTTGTCAGTGGCCCAATTGCCTTCTTTGTTCACTTGAATGGGGTGCTGACAGAATGGGGCCTGAATATTCTGTCTAGGAAGGCAATGAGCATGTGCAAGGAGGAAATGCAGGCCAGAGAGGACCATAAATTCAGCTTCCCCAAAAACAATAGACGATTACAGTGCAGGCACAACATTACTAACAGCTCAGGTCATCCCTCATCCATTGTCCCTTGCCCCAGAAATATATAGGGTGTGCCTCAGAATGTCACTTCTTATGATTAAAATAGCTGCTGCTGTCATTTCTCAAGATCTGCTGGGTGTGTAACTGTCCAAGAGGGGAGAGACAGGTTTAATGGGTCATTTTCTGTTTGAGCTCACTGTGATGGAGGAGCACAATGGTTCTTCTTCAACACTGAGCCCAGCTCTGTCCTGTTGTGCAACATTTTTATTTCTGTCCCTGCTTCAAGGTTACTTTAAAGTCTTGCTAGGAAACAGATACCATGACAGCATCTTCTTTGCCTACCTACTCTCCCTTATCCCTAGCCCCAAAATCCCTTCTGCTTCACTGACTTTAGACAACATTAGAAAGAACACAGCACCCAGCCTAGTTTTGGCTGGCAGTGTGATTTCAGTTGCAGTGAAACACCATGAGGATTAGATCTCCAAAGGAATCAGGCACAAAGCAAGACTAAATGATTGGAGGTGGGTAGTTAGACTACAAAGCAGAATTTAAAGGTCTACGAATTTAATACCTGTTACCCTGTAGGATTCCCAGCAGGGACTCTGTCTGCTATGATAGCAGCAAAAATGAGTATTGGAGTAAATGAAATCACAGTAGCAACTTCTTTGTCACTGTGGGGAAAATAAGAAAATTGTCCATAGTATTCCCAAACTCCAGCATGAACAAGAAAAACTTGCTGCTTATTGCAGCATAAGACTGTATGCAAGACTCTCTCTGCTGAAGACTCAGGCATGACATTCACTGTGCCATGGGGAACAGCTTTCTAATGGATGGCACTTGTTTAATTACTAATGCAAATTCATTTGCACATAGAGGACTAAGGACCAGAGAAGCAATTTCCACACCAAAACCAGTTGTATGCACCTGTGCTCAGCTAGCTGAATGACTTGACCTCCCAAATTTTTCTTTTCAGAAAGCAACATGTATGTATGTGTGTGTGTGTGTTTATGTGCATGCATATGCCTATACACACATAGAATCATAGAATCATAGAATTGTCTAGGTTAGAAGAACCTTTAAGATTATCTAGTCCAACCATCAACCAAATTCTGACAAAAAAAATCACTAAACAATGTCACTAAGCACCATGTCAACCTGTCTTTTAAATACCTCCAGGGATGGTGCCTCCACCACTTCCCCGGGCAGCCCATTCCAATGCTTAATAATCCTTTCAGTGTAAAAATTTTTCCTAATATCCAATCTGAACCTCCACTGGCACAACTTGAGGCCATTTCCTCTTGTCTTATCACCTGTTATTTGGGAGAAGTGACCAACCTCCACCTTTCTACAACCTCCTTTCAGGTAGTTGTAGAGAGCAGTAAGGTCTCCCCTCAGCCTCCTCTTCTCCAGGCTGAACAACCCCAGCTCCCTCAGCCTCTCCTCATAAGACTTACTCTCCAGACCCCTCACCAACTTCGTTGCCCTTCTCTGGACCCGCTCCAGAACCTCAATGTGTTTTTTTGTGGTAAGGGGCCCAAAACTGGACACAGCACTCGAGGCGAGGACTCACCTGTGCCGAGTACAGGGGGACGATCACCTCTCGG
>JAHREE010000605.1:1656817-1689984 GCA_033628505.1 Tringa tobata | reverse complement strand
GAAGAGAAGAGAAGAGAAGAGGAAGAGAGGGCTAAGAGTTGAGCAAGAGCAAGATAGATTAAATCTAAGACAGTCAAGCTGCCAGAGCTGTTCAGAGCGACACATGGGGTTGCCAAGTCTTTGAGGGTACCTGCTTAAAAAAGCAACTTCTTACTTCACATGCCTGCTTCAGAAATGTATGTCCTTTCAGCCTAACTTTGACTACGAAGAAAGGCTACAAGCTGGTGCTCTTCACAGTATCATGATAAGCCAACAGCATCACAACACCAATGTGTGGTCACAACTCAGTAGACCTGAATAACAATGCATTTCAATGTCAAGTGATGAGCTTGAAGCTCCAGTTTCATCAGCTGAGTTTAGTGAGCACCAAATCTAATAAAATAGCTTGAGAAGACCATAGTTCATAAAAATGACTAATGCAAAACTGATCTAAGCAGTTAGAGTTGGCCTAAATAAAATTATTTGCTAAAATTGAGTTCACATAAACAATGACCTTTCTTAGCAGCATTCATTAGCTGGATTCTAGAATGTTCCCTCTATCTTTGCTCAGTATAATTCTGTTAGACTTGAGTGAGCTGAATTGGCTTTTGAGCTACAGAGTAATTCATAAGATCACTGGATGGGAGCATATGTCACTCAGAGTAGCAATGATCCCATTGGCTCTTTTTAATGGGGTAGAGATAGGCTTACTGCAGAGAAGTATCCAGCTATTACAGTTAAAGAAAAAAAATCTAGCTATCACATCTAGTGCAACCATAGGTAAGACAGTTCTCTCCTAACCTTTCTAGTAAATGTTATAGTGAGTTTCTTTTTCCACATGGAAAACTGTATCCAATAGGGTCATTTAGGAGCAAAGTCCTTGAGGTCCTCTTAAGTGGTTGCAGACTGTATCTTCCAGCAGGAGCTTTGGGAAAACCTGCTGTCTGGTTTCTTTTTAAAGCCTACACTTTCCCTCTCTTATGGGGAAGTGTCTGACTTGCAGCACAGCAGGAAACCATCTGGAATCCCAGTGGACCATGCCTACCTGGAGGACAGGAGAGAATTGCTCCCAGGGAGGCATTTTGTCAAAAGCCACCCCAGCAACTCAGCCCTTTCTGCTCGTCTGCCTGCTATTCATTGCACTTAAGACCTGGCTCATCCCTCTGTGGCTCTATGTCAGAAACAAGGTGAACTGTGAACTGCTTTCCTTTGTGACTGAAGTGAAAACATGAACAAGGAGCAAGTTTGCATGTCGTTTCTCTACACCAGTAAGTGAAAAACTATTTAGTGTTACTAGAGCAGCTCATGCTACCTACTTTAGTATTATACCCTTATGGCTCCCCTTCCTTGAACTCTGTTAGCTGTCATACAAAACCAGAAAAAAATGTCATCCCAGCCCTAAAGCACTTAACGTTTAAGCATGAGGCAGGAAAAAGCCTGCGGGAAGCAATGAAACATTTTTAGGTAGTCAATGTCAACAGCTGTGGTCTGAGTACAGCACCAGCTTCATCAATGTCAAATCTATTAGTTTTAGCTTCCTCCTAAGCATGGAGAAAGGTCCTCTGTGAGGATGACTAGGAACAGGAGGAATTGTGACCGAGGAAGATAAAGGTGCTGTACAATCATGCAGGGATGGGATTAGAAAAGCTAAAGACTATCTGGAATTTAATCTGGTGAAGGCCAACAAGAAAGGATTCTAAAAGGACGTAAATGAAAGAAAGAGTAGGAAAATGTGAACTCACCGCTAAAAGGAGCCAGGACCATGGTGCTAAAGCAAAAGGTCAAGGTACTTAATACCTTCCTTGCCTCAGCCTTTAGAGGTAAGACTAGCATTTAGGAATCCTAGGCTCCTGAGAGCAGAAAGTGGATGAGGGTCATGTCAGGAAACACTTAGACAAATTGAACGTGCAGAAATCAACGGCACCCGACAGCTTGCACTCACAAGTGCTGAAGGAAGGTAGCAGATATCATTGGGAGACCACTTTTAATTGTCTTTGAAAGGGAGAAATTTTGAAACTAGGAGAGGTTCTGAGGACTGGAAGAGAGCAAATGTCAATGCTATCGTCAAGAAAGGCAAGAAGAGAGAGCCAGGGAAGCACAGGCCAGACCAGCCCTCCTCAGTCTGCAGAAGGTGATGGAACAACTAATCCTGGAAACCATCTCTAGAAACATGGTGATCAGAGTAGTCAGCATGGATTTACAAAAGGGAAGTCATGTTTAACCAATTTGATAGCCTTCTCCAACAAGGTAACTAGCTTGGTGGGTGAGGGGAGAGCAGTGAACATTGTTTTCCTTGACTCGGGTCAGCTTTTGACACTGCCTTTCATAATATCCTGAAAGAGAAACTGGCAAAAAAAACAGATTAGGTAAGTGGGCACTGAAATGAATTAAAAACTGGCTAAATAGCTGACCCAGAGTGTTATGGGTCCAGTCACCAGTGATCTACCCGCTGGAGTCTGTACTGGGGCAAATACTGTTTAATATCTTCATTAATACTCCCACCAACTAGATTGAGTGCAACTTCAGCAAGTCTGCAGAAGACACAAAAGTGGGAGAAGTAGCTAAAACACCAGATGGCTATGCTGCCATTCAGAAGGACATCAATAGACTGGAAAAATGGGACACCAAGAATCTCATTAAGTTCAACAGAGGCAAATACAAAGTTCTGCATCTGAGAAAGAGTAGCCCCAGACACCTGAGCAGACCAAGGAAGATGATTCTTCCCCTCTACTCAGCACTGGTGAGGCCATACTGTGTCCTGTACACTGGAGTATCTGGAATACTGTGTCCTGTTCTGGTCTCCTCAGTACAAGAGAGACATGGACATACTGGAAAGAGTCCAATAATGGGCCAGTAAGATGACTAAGCAACTGGGCATCTGTCATATGAGGAAAGTCTGAGAGAGCTAGGACTGTTCAGCCTGGAGAAATAGAAGGTTTGGCGATCTTATCACCATGGGGAGTACAGCAGAGACAGGCTCTTTTCAGTGGTGCCAAGTGGCAGGACAAGAGGCAATGGACACAAATTAAAATACATGACATTCCATCTGCACACAAGAACAGACTTTTTTATTGTGAGGCTGGCCAAACACAGGGACAGGTTGCTCAGAGAAGTTGTGAAGTCTCATTCCCTGGAGCTTTTCAAGATCTGACTGAACACAGTCCTGGGCAATCTGCTTTAGCTGACACTGCTTGGACAGAGAGGTTGGACTGGATGATTTCAAGTGGTGTCTGCTAACCTCAACACTTCCGTGGACAGCTGAGGAATAGGGAGGCTGTACACAATCTGCAAGCTTTGACTGCAATTTTGTAGAAAGGTGTTCTTCTGCTTGCACATAACTCACAACTTTCTCAAAGTAAAAAGGGATAAAATGTACTGATGATCAGACTAAATGGTTAAGCACTTGCCTACTACTGCAAGGATAAACTGCCCTATGTACAGCACAGTCTAACTCCTGTCTTCATCAAGGAGTTGTTACAAATCACCATCATTTCAACCTTCTGCTACTTGCTAGGGATTATAAACTGGGTACAGCTAATTTATGGGAGTCATTTCCTTTGCACACACCTTGTTCCTAAGATCTGATCTTTCATCTCCCAGAGCTGTTTTATTCTTGTGTAGTGCAAAAGATACAGCTGGCACTTGGTTCCACAGCTCCCAGGAGACCAAAGAAATTTGTTGCTCACAGTTTGCCTTGCATGGCTGAGAGAGGTGTGAAAGCAATGAATGAGTCTCTCTGTGGAGTTTCTGAGTACCCTGTTACTGCACCCCGAATTTAATGTCCCTGCGAATGCACCAAGGGTGGGCAAGGAGTGGAGGAAGGTGGAATTCAGGTGAAAGGGGCCATCCGAATTTAGTTAACGGCCACCGGGTGGCACTGCTACTCCACAGAAGGAGCACAGTAACGCGGACCAGCAATTTCAGTCTGGAAATTCAGTCGCGCTCCTGTTGCCAGTGACAGAGACAGTAGGGACCAGGCAGGTCAGGGACTCTAGCAACTGCTCAAAACAGATATCTTTTTTAAAAAGGACTGTGACACTTTGATGACGAGTGGAGGTGAGTTCGTAGAATCATGGAATTATAAGATGACTTGGTTTGGAAGGAAACTTAAAGATCATTGAGTTCCAACGCCCCGGCCATGGGCAGGGACACCATCAGACTAGGCTGCTCAAAGCCCCATTCAACCTTGAACACTTCCAGGGATGGGGCATCCACAACTTCTCTGGGCAAACTGTTCCAGTGTCTCACCACCCTCACAGTAAAGACTTTCCTCCTGATATCTAATCAAATTCTCCCCTCTTTCAGTTTAAAACCGTGACCCCTTGTCCTATCACTACATTTCCTGATAAAGAGTCCCTCCCCATCTTTCCTGTAGGCCCTATTTAGGTACTGAAAGGTTGCTAAAAGATCTCCCTGGAGCCTTTTCTTCCAATCCCAGCTCTCTCACCCCATCTTCATATGAGATGTGCTCCAGCCTTCTGATCAGCTCTGTGGCTCTGGACTCCCTCCAACAGGTTCATGTCCTTCTTGTTTGGGGATTCCAGAGCGAGATGCAGTACCCTAGGTGTGGGTCCCACGAGACCTGCATAGAGGGGAAGAATCACCTCCCACATCCTGCTGACCACACTAATTTTGATGCAGCCGAGGATACAGTTGACTTTCTGGGCTGTGAGCACACATTGCCAGTTCATGTTGAGCTTCTTATCTGCCAATACTCCAAGCTCTTCTCTGCAGGGCTGCTTTCAAACTATTCTCCACCGAGCCTTTTGTTGTGCTTGGGATTGCCCTGACGCAGTTGCAGGACATTGAACTTGGCTTTGTTGAACTTCAAAAGGTTCACATAGGCCCACCTCTCAAGCCTGTCCAAGTCCCTCTGGATGGTATCCGTTCCCTCCATTGTGTTGACCTGCATCACACAGCTTGGTGTAATCAGCAAACTTGCTGAGAGTGCACTCAATCCCACTGTCCATGATGGCAACGAAGATGTTAAACAGCATCAGCCCCAGGCCTGACCCCTGAGGAGCCCCACTTGTCACTGGTTTCCACCAAGTCGCTGACCATAACTCTTTGAGTGTGACCTTCCAACCAATTCCTTATCCACTGAGTGGTCTATCTGTCCAATCCATGTTTCTCCTATATCTCTTCAATTCAGACACAAGTATATCATGTTGGATAGTATCAAATGCTTTGCAAAACTCCTGGTAGATGATGTCAGTTGCTCTTCCCTTACCCACCAACACTGCAACCCTATCATAGAAGGCCACCAAACTTGTCAAACATGATTTGCCTTTAGTGAAGCCATGTTTGCCATCATCAATCACGTCCTTATTTTCCATGTGCATTAGCATAGTTTCTGGGAGGATCTGTTCCATGATCTTGCCAGGCACAGAGGTGAGCCTGACAGGCCAGTAGTTTCCAGGGTCCTCCTTTCTACCCCTTTTAAAAATGGGTGCAGTGTTTCCCTTTTTCCAGTCACCAGGGGCTTCACCTGACTGCCATGGCTTTTCAAATATCATGGAGAATGGCTTGGCAACTACATCAGCCAATTCCCTCAGGACTCTGGGATGTATCTCATCAGGTCCCATAGAATTCTGTATGTATATGTTCCTCATGTAGTCACAAACCTGATCTTCTCTTACAGTGGGAAAGACTTGCTCCCCCAGTCCCTGCTTTGCAGCCCATCCACTCAAGAGGTGTGGGGAGAGAGGTTGCCAGTGAAGACTAAGACAAAAGAATTGATGAGTTGAATGGGAATTCCACCAGTGCATGTTCACCGCAGTCCAGACTGCCTCCAATCTTCACTTCACCAATGACCTCACTTGCACTGGTGACCAACAAGGTCCTTTATTGCATCCCCTCTGGTAAAGCTGTCTATTTTGTGGCTTAAGAAGTTATCTTTGATGCACTTCAGGAGTCTCCTGCCTTGCCTACAGCTCACTGTGCTGCTTTTCCAGCAGATGTCGGGGTGGCTGAAGTTCCCCAGCAGAATGAGAGCTTGCGAGAAAGCAGCTGGAGTCAGAAGGCTTCATCAATAGGCTCCCCTTGATCAGGTGACCTGTACTAGACAACCAACAACAAGGTCTCCTTTGTTGCCTTGTTCTCTGAGTCTTACCCTGAAGCTTTCAACCTGCTTGTGGCTATTCTTTGCAGGCAACTCTTCACATTCCTCCTTGTCTTGATACAGAGGGCAACACCTTCACCCCTCCTTCCTCGCCTGTCACTTCTGAACAGCCTGCAGTCATGGATAGACACACTGCAGTCATGGGATTCATCCCACCAAGTTTCAGTAATGGCAACTAGGTTGCAGCTTTCTAGCAGCATGGTGGCTTCCAACTCCTCCTGTTTGTTGCTCATGCTGCATGCATTGGTGTAGAGGCACTTCAGCTGGGCTGCCCGTTGTGTCACCTTCATAGAGGAACACCCTTTAATTTCTTTGAGGTGTTTCACTGGTGTCTTGGAGCAACAGGGTGTGCTCACAAGTACCCCTGCCTCTAACCTTGGTGTGTCATCCGATAGCTTGTCACAGGCAAACCTGATTTTATCCCCATTCCAAGCCTAGTTTAAAGCTCTGTCAATAAGCCTCACTAGCTTGTGAGCAAAGACCCTCTTCCACCTTTGAGAAAGGTGAATTCCATCTGATGGAAGCCTGGTGCCATGTAGGCCATCCCATTATCAAAAAAAAGCCAAAAATGTGACACCAGCCACAGAGCTATGTATTAATAGAATGGGCCTGTCTGTTTCTTCCAGCATCACTGGCTGCAATTGGGAGGACAGAGGGAAAAATAACCTGTGCTCCATATTCCCTTACCAATCATCCTGAGGCCCTGGAGTCTCTTTTGATTGCCTTTGGACTATCCATTGCAGCTTCATCACCATGCACATGGAAGAGTAATGGGTAATAGTCTGAGGGCTGTACCAGGCTGGGAAGTTTCTTAGTGATGTCCTTAACCAGGGCCACAGGGAGACAGCAGTTTTCTCTAAGAGGAGGGTCTGTCTGGCATGGTGGACACTTTCCCTCAGAGTCACCTACAACTACAACCAGTCTTTTCTTCCTCATGGAGGTGGTCGTGATACTGGGGGGGATAAGCCTTTCTCACCTTGGCAGCCCCTCTGGTGATGATGATCCACATTATCCATTGACTGACCTTTCATAACAAGAGCCTCTGTTGTACAAAGGCACCTGGAAAGGGGAGGTAGGCAAGGAGGGGGTTTGCCTGCCACCCCGAGCATGGACTTGCCTCTTCACTCCTTTCCTTTAAGCTACTGCCTTCAGCCTTGTTGGGGGAGGATACAGGATCCCCTTGATCTTGCTTTTTTTTCTGGTGGGTGCTCCTGTTTCCAGGAGCAAGTAGGGCACCAAGTAGGGCAGAGCATGGTTCCACCAGTCTACCTCTTTCTCAGACTCCCTGATGCTCTTTAACCATTGTGCTTCCTCTTACAGCTCTGCAATCAGGCTGACCATATTGTCCACTTGGTCACGATTCACACAGCTATTCTTTCTATGCCATCTGCTACCAGTGAAAGGCTGTGACATGGCCTGCAGCCCAAGTCCTGGGCAGCTGCATTCTTTCGTAGAAGCTCTGTCTGGGTCACCACATCCATTTTGTTGAGTGCAGAAGACATGGCTTTCCGCTGGGTGGGTATCGTAGCTGTGCTACTTCTGAGAAGGTGACAACCACCAAATGAATTCACCCTTTGAGCTGGTAGGGCAACTATGTCCTTCCCACATGCCCTTCTGCACAGACTGATGTGCCAGGCTCTGTTGGCCACACTCCCAAGGCTGCTTTTTATAGACATGCAGGAGGTCATGGTTGCTCTGGCAATGCCCAGGCCTTGTCAGTGTCTCACACAAGAGCTGCTGGTTTCTGGTGCGTGTCTCTGCTGCCCTGCCCTTTCCCTAGCTCAGGAAAATAACCTGTGCACCAAGATCTGCCGCTCCACTCTGGGTCCAGCCAGGTCCAGAGCAGCTCCCCTCAGCAACTGACATTTCAAGTGACTGCTGCTGAAGGCCTCACAAGATGCTTCCTGGCATTGCCACTTCCCCATTCCTTTCCCACGATCTGCCACCACCTTTCAATATATCCCTCCTCAACTGCAGAACATCTCCTCCTATGCTAATCACGATACCAGAGGTGCCCAGGACTCTGTTCTTGACAGCCAAGGGGTTGCAACAGTCTAGATATGCCCATCACTCAGATGGGCAAGTGATGGTCTGACAGATTAAGTGTAATGGGATGCTGTACTGCATTCCTGCAATCAATTTTTTTTAGCTTTACCAAAGCAGATCTCAAAATGGCATTCAATTAGAGTGAGAGGGTGGAATTTGTTTAGGTGGTGAATGAACTCAAGCCTGAGTGCTGTTTCTGGACTTCGTAATGTGAGAATCCCAAGGTGGCTGACACTGGCATGTACAGTGGAAGTTTTTTTTTCCTGACAACAGTTTAGCTCCACAGCTAAAAAACATTTTTTGGAGGACAAAGGCTACAGGAGACCTTGGCATCACAGGTTACTACTGTACTAAATAAAGAAGCATAAGGAGGCAGAAGAATCCAAAATGTAAACTTGAAATTCACCCACAGAGCCCACTTGTGCCTCAACAGGAGCCAGCGTAGCTTCACTTTCACTATTTTGGGTCAGCTCAGCCTTTTAGTCCAGCATCTCTTGAGTTTTATATATGTACGGCCTCTCTCAGTATTTAATTTTCTTCTCTGACTGGAGTGTCCAGCTAAAACCTAAGGGCTTGCCAACTATTTCCATTAGGAAAACAAAGGACATGGGAAGGGTGGTAACTCTGATTCCATTTCCAAGGGAGGTACAAAGTAACTGTCCTAGACCACAACAGGATGTCAGAAATGGGAGTGTTAACCTAAATCCTTCACCTCAGTCAGCACTTGAGCTATAATCTCTCAGCTTCTTCTTGCCTTTCCCCCCAGTCCAGGACTCTGCACAGCTCTGCCTTTCCCAGAAACTGCTTCCTGAGCTGTGGGTGGGAATGTGTTCCTGTCTGGGGTGGATGCCGCTTTCATTCCAGTTTTCTAACTGCATCAGTGAGTGTGAGGCTGTCAGATGAGGGTGGTGACCAGAACTCTCATGAGGCCCAGTCTAGCCATGACATGGTTTGCTAGGAGCCACGTTCCAAGTAACACCCAGGCCAGGGCGCCCTCCAGGATGATTGGTGGATGAAAGCCTACCGTCCAGACTCTCTACCTCTTCCATGACAGCAGGCAGACCAGAGAAGGAAGGGTCCCTCCCCTGGGCTGAGCTGTCTGGTTTCTGTCCCCACTTTGGCTTGGTACACTGTTTCATTGCATTTCCCGAGACTCAGTGTAAGATGAACCTTCCTGCTCCTCTTGGCTGCAGAAATGAGGATTACTTCTTTGCTCCTTCTTGCTGCAAGCCAAATGAGACATACCCACACTAAGTGTGCCAAGGGAGGCTTCCAGCCAGCAGGAACACAGTGGCTCTTATTTTTCCTTGGATGTCATAACTGCACAACACTTATCCCAGTGTCCCATTTGCTGCTCTGCCCTGTCCAGGACCCTCTTCTCTATGATATGCAAGCTCATCTCCAGACATTTTCCCTGGCACCCTGCACTGGCTCTGTAACCCCCATGTTGTTCAATGCACTAAGACAGCTAACACTTGGAGGGACCAGAATTACCTTTTCCAAGAGCAGAATTAAGACACACAACCCTGCTTGGGCTGACCTGCACTTTCTATTCTCTCTTGACAGGTCGTAACTGTGATGGGAAGTTCTAAGCACACACAGCTCTTCTGTTTTTCCACTAATGGAGGACTTCTCTATGTTGCAAAAAGGACTGGTGCTTTACCTCCAATAGGAGCCCTCCCAAAATAGTGCATAAGATTTTTCCTTTTTGTTTTCTCTCCTTTGTGCACTCTGGCAGATGTCTCCTGGAGGCATACAGAGTAGACAAGACCCTGTTCTAGGCTGTGCTGAAAGGTGGAGCTTGATAAGGGCTACGGGGAACACTTAGTTCCTGCAAGGCAAATGCTGAGCTATTGCAAGTGTTCCATCCTCCCCTTGGCTCTGTGGCGACAGGAGCTGTATGCGTCAGCCTGGCGGGACACAGACCAGAGCAGCCACCTGTCCCTGGTGCACAGGGTCCAGAAGTAGAAAAGGCTACTCTACTGTGGAGCTGCAGAAACAAGAGGAGGTGGGCTGTGAAAGTCTTATACTCATTGCGTTTGCCAGACATGGCAGTTTCGAAGCAAAGGAAAAATTTCTAAGCAAGGAAATTCAATCAGAAAAACAAAGTTCAGTCCTGAACTTAGCTTCTGCAGAAGTGACTAAGTTCACCCCTCTTTCTTGTAAAGAATGTTCCAGAAAGGTGATTCAGTGCAAGTAGACTTTCAGAGACTAGTCTGTGGGACACGTACTCTTATCTTGCCTGGTCCTCTAACACAACAACCTTCAGCTCTCTGCAATTGGTATCACAAATACAGTGAATTTTTAAGAAAATCCTAGGTCCAGTTTGGAGAACACTGGGTTTTTTAGTAAAGAAAATAAAAATTTTTTTAAAAGACAAGATTTCTCACAGCTGGCAATGGAGAATAAGTTTCTGAGGGATCAGAATCAGGTGGGCTGAATGCCTTTTTTGCAAACGCTTCATGGTCTTTTGAAAGCCTGAGGTGGGAGAAACTATGTGTCTGCCAGCTAGGCGGGAAGTCAGCTTTCCCAAAACAAATAAAAAGTTTCAAATTTATAAAAACCAAAAACTGTCTTGACTCCTAGAAACAAACTGAAAAGGTCAGAAGCAGATTTACAGTCGTTTCATTTTGCTAGAATTACCCCTTAAAATTATTTTATCGATTTATGCACATTTCAATAATCTTGACTGACAGGAGCTGAGAAATATCTGTAAATGCTCTTTTCCACCAGTTAACAGTGCAGAGTTTTGCTGACTGTGTTTCCCCATAGGTC
Organism: Tringa tobata; assembly: GCA_033628505.1. Classification (NCBI taxonomy): domain Eukaryota; kingdom Metazoa; phylum Chordata; class Aves; order Charadriiformes; family Scolopacidae; genus Tringa; species Tringa tobata. The sequence goes on along the minus strand of JAHREE010000605.1, from coordinate 1,679,063 downwards.
TAGCACTTCTTGGGTCAAAAGCACAGTGAACTGATGACTCTGCACCGCTTTTGAGGGTTTTGCACTGAACATGGCTGTTTTCCATCCCTCACCTGCAGGGATTTGTTCATGTCCCCTTGATGGCAACACGGCCTGAATGAGCTCCACTCACCCTAAATCACACTCCACCATCAGAAAACCAGAGCAGCATTCAGAAGGTTGTGCAGTCTCACCATGTTTCCCAAACTGAAGTCTGTCAGATCCTCTCCTGCCACCACACCCTCATTGCACTCTGTGTGTACAGAAACATTTTTTGTGCCATGTGGGCAGTAATGGCCATCCCTAGTGGTACCTGCAATTTTAAAAAGGACTGGCACTAGATTCATAGACTTGCACAGGAAGAAACTCTTTGGGGGAAACAGTGTTGTTTCCTCTCTCATTTTGTTGGGACATTCAAATGGGATGCAGGCTTCCACAGGTCTACTTTCTTTTGGTTATTGCCTTATTTTGATTGGATTAGGAGAGGGTTTATGGTATCAATAATGTCTAAAACTTACACCAGGCTATCACAGAGCAGTCGAGCCAGTATAACTACAATGAGAGCACAGTGCATATGATATTGTTGTATGTTCTGCACATACAAGACGCTTTTATCTGTGTGAAGTCATGCATTAATTACTTGAGGCATTTTCTGCAATATTGAGCACAATTGCATGCCATCTCTGGCCTAAAAAACACCCCAACTTTCAGTCATGTTTATCATGCAAACCTATCATGGCAAACACAATTGTCTGGTGACTTAAAAAGATAAATAAATTGAAGAAAGATATGAAGAAATAAAAAAGTGTCACTGTAAACAAGACAACGATAGGTAAAGCAATTGCCTAACCTTTACAACATTTTCTTTTTAAAATATGGAGTTATTTAATTACAGAATCCAGTTTGCAATAAAAAGGTTTAGTAAGTCAAGGATATCAGGTGTTTAGAAAGAATCTCATTACTCCACCTAAAAAGAAGAATGGGAGAAAATCCAATGAAAACATAGATACCTAGCTCTCTTAGGACCCATTGAAAGACCAAAGGCAGTACGCACTGAGTAGGCTGAAATTGTCAAATGACAAGATGTCAAGGGTCCATCAAAAGATGAAATCAGCCTTTTCTGGTTTTCTCACAGGTCCACCTGGTTAAACACTGGTGTCCTGCCTGCAAAGGCTAGCTTCTCTCAGTCCCTGTTCCAGATAACCAAACGTTTCCCCTTGGAACTTCTAGTTTGATTACACATATGAGGAACACGGTACTTTCCTTGGAAAAAAAGAGGAAAAGAAACACTTTTTGGCCTGTGGAGGACCCCTTCAGTTTCTATCTCAGAAAACTTTACCTATAAGAAAGTGTGGGCTATCTGTGCCAATTGACTGCCATTCACCAGAGAATACCAACAGCAGGGTACTAATCATTCCCCTTGACAGGAGGAAGTCTTCTTCCCTTGCTGTGATGTTATGTCTGCTGACTTTAATTTTCAGACTCTTGTCATCACTTAGGAACGCTGCAAAGCTCTAACTTCAAAGTAAGATACCAAACACAAGAAACAGTTGTGCTACAGTCAAGTGTTAAACCAGCACTCCAGGACTCATGGCTGTCAAAATCACCCTAGAGAGATGACCTCAGTGTCACTTGAGAAATACTTCCCAGGCTCTACCAGCGTGGCAGATCCAACATGCTTGCACCATTGCCATAACTGTCTAGCCTGTCTGCTTTCAGAAGAGCAAGGTAACCTATGACAGCCTTATTTTCTGCCCGAGTAGTTAGTTGGAAGTTTCATGCTGCATGCTATTGCACAATGGATTTTGGCAAGGAAGGAAATACTCAAAATTATGCACACAGCATAAGAGGCTGGGAAGAAAGGAACAACAAGCCTTTCTTGAGTGTTTCTCACCTTATTCAAAGGACTTCAGCCTTTGAGGGCTTTAAATAGAAATCTGCATTAAGTATTTCTTGCAACATGCAACGTTTGTTGTAAACATGCTGTTGCTCTACTTTGAAGTATGATGAAGTGTTCCACAGGGCTTTCATTTTTAGGAAGGCAAGTGGATTTTCAGGGTACTTTGCTATACTGACTCAGACCTACAATGGGAAGAAAAGCTATGCAGAACACTTGACATTTCATATCTCATATTCATCCCAACTTGAGATGGAAAACACTGTCTTGGAACCTGAATATTTTTTTTCATTTCTATGTATTCTAAGCACTATCCTACAACACTGATCTGCTTAATCTTATTTCTTCAAATGGACCTAGTCAAATAAAACTGATTCACGTGGAAGGTCAGAGCTTTTAGGGTTAATTTTTATTTAGATTTGGTTTTTTTAAACTAAATGTTGTTGAAACTATAGCAATTAAATAGATCATTTGGACTCATTCAAAATTTTATTTCCCAGAGTGTATTACTTTAATGGAAATGCTCTATCAAGCTCTGCCTTGTGGCCTATTAGTAGAAACAAAGCCACAAGAAAAGGCCTGTCTCTTCCTGCCCAGTCAACACACAGTGACATTCAGCTGAAAGCCTAAGCTGCTAAACATACTGATTTGATTCAGCAAAATAACTGATTTCTTGAGGTGGAAGTGATTATAGTGGCTTCAGACACAGCCTTAACACAAAACAATAGGGGTAGCATAGTTTAACAGAGAGGGTGATAACTGAAGTCTAGAAATGCAGGTCATGTTCCTGGTTCAATCACTAACTTTTTGGGCAAATGGTTTAATCTCTGTCTATGGCTTTATATGTCCCTTATGCTATTCCTCTTTTTTTTTTCTCTCTTTTGAAGGAAAGCATTTTATGAAGGGGCTGGTTATCCATATTTATAGCACCTAGTACAACAATTACAGACTTCTGTTGCAGGCTTTCAGAAAAATATAATGCAGCGCTGGAGATGTTCATAAGATATCATAAATGATTTGTCAGAGTTTTCAGACATCTCCCATTTCCTGTTGTCTGACTGCAGAAAGCCAGGGAGACAGGCAGTCTTTCAGCTGGAGTCTGCTGCTTGTAAGGGAGGCCTTTGCTACACTTTTCCCTTCCCAAAGAGAGCCGTCCAAAACAAGGATCACCAAGAGTAATAGTCCACAAGCTCCAGAAGTTCAATTCTGGCAGTAAGGATTTTTCCATCCACATTCCATGTTCTGTGATAACGAGAGTCTTGGTCCTAACCTACACCAGAGAGATGTAAAATTTCCCCCCCCACACAGTGAGTAACATTTTGAAGGGAAACCCACTTATCTTCCTAGGAAAAGCCCTTTCCCACTCCTTCTAGATTGAAACATGAATGGGGTTGTCAGTGAAGGATGTAGGAGGAATGGAGGACAGAAGCAAAAGCTCAAAGAGTCTAGTCCTGCTTCGACACTCCCACTAGCCTCTCCCCACCATCCCTAGCCTGTGGCCGCAACAAGGTAGTACCAAGGGGATGATAACCATGTGATTATAGTAATGAGGTTCAATTTAGACAAGCGGATTCCTGTCTCAGCTGATGTGAAAATGTACAAGGAAAAGCTGGTAGTATTCTCCAGTTCCCTTACAGAAGGGGAACCCCTTAACCACTTAACAGCAGAGTCACCTCAGCTCTCTGTTCAGTGAATGCTGGGAATGTGGGAGGGTTTGGTTGGTTTTTGCCCACAGTCAAACAGGAATTTCCGCCCTATATATATAAAAAGGAATGCTTTGTGCAGAGTCACTTGATTTGCGGTTTACACAACCAACCTCTGAGGCACATTGCCCACTGAGCAGATAGCTCCGGCCATTCCACGAGCTTGATGTGGAGCCTCAACTACACAGTCAGTAGTTTGAAGACAGAAGATTCAACTAACTCTATTAGCAAGCACTGTGGTTTTGCCTAAAGTCCCAGCTCCTGAAGTCACATTATCTGACTTGCTCCTTATTAACCAAAAATTAAGGTTCTAACTTTCACAGTTGCAAAGCAAACCTTGAAAAAAAGGGCACCCAAAAGACTCCAAGACACAAAGAAGAGAGTAAGAAGGGATATATATTGTTTTATGATTTTAAGTAAAAATTCAGGGGTGGGTGGAGGGAGACTGGTGTGAATTAAAAGACTGACATTACTTTTCAAAGAAAAGAAACTAAAATTACTTTGCAAAGTAACTGAAGTGTTCTGAATTCTTGGGGAGTAGAGGTGCCCAGTTTTGCCCAATTTCTTCTTAATGGGAACTGAATGCTAAGTTCCACCAAGAAACTTGATAAATTGACTTGAACAGAACGTGAGAATGAAGCCCATTTTAAATGCCCTTTTGATAGGGTTTGATGAGTCTTTCCTCTCCTGGATGACAGACTACAACATATTCACAATCTTTGAGCAATACAGTGTTCTCTGGCACATGCTCTCTGCATTAATTATCAGTTGTGAGTGTTCTTGGAACACCTGATGTGCAAACAAATCTTAACACGAAACATGCATAAGCTACACCAAACCTCTTGAGTTAAATTATTCCCTGTCCCATCAGAAGGCAAAAAATTCTACAGGCTTCCTACTGGACTTGGAGAAATGAGATCTTGGAAAATTGTGTTACTGACATAGTCACAGAATCACAGAATCTTCTAGGTTGGAAGGGACCTTAAAGATCATCTTGTCCAACCATCAACCTAACTGACAAAAATAGACACCCACACAACAAACAAGGAGCATCATCACTAAACCATACCTCCCAGCACTACATCAACCCGTTTTTTGAACACCTCCAGGGATGGTGCCTCAACAACCTCCCTGGGCAGCCCATTCCAATGTCTGATAACCCTTTCAGTGAAAAAATTTTTCCTAATATCCAGCCTGACCCTACCCTGGTGCAATTTGAGGCCATTTCCTCTTGTCCTGTCGCCTGTGACTTGAGAAAAGAGACCGGCCCCCATCTCTCTACACCCTCCTTTCAGGTAGTTGTAGAGAGCAATAAGGTCTCCCCTCATTGCCACCCAGCTTGGTGTCATCTGCGAACTTACTGAGGGTGCACTCAATCCCCTCATCCAGATCATCGATAAAGATATTAAAGAGAACTGGCCCCAGTACTGAGCCCTGTGGAACACCACTAGTGACTGGCTGCCAACTGGATTTAACTCCATTCACCATCACTCTCTGGGGCCGGCCCTCCAGCCAGTTTTTAACCCAGCAGAGGGTATTCCCATCCAAGCCATGGGCAGCCAGTTTCTCCAGGAGGATACTGTGGGAGACTGTATCAAAGGCTTTGCTGAAGTCCAGATAAACAACATCACAGCCTTTCCTTCATCCAGCAAGCGGGTCACTTTGTCATAGAAGGAGATCAGGTTTGTCAAGCAGGACCTGCCCCTCGTGAACCCGTGCTGGCTGGGCCAGATCGCATGGGTGTCCTTCATGCGTTGCATGATGGCACCCAGGATGATCTGTTCCATGATCTTCCCAGGCACCGAGGTCAGTGCTTGAGATAACAATAGTGCGCTTCTTTGCCAGCACCTGCAGGACAACAGTTGGCTTCCAAGATAGCAGCAAGGCTGCAAACGTCCTGCAGGATTTCCACTGTAGGAGCATGGAGCACTTCTTGAAGGAATACCAGGGTGCTTGCTGCACCTTTTCCCAGATCCAGCAATGACAGCAGAGCTCATTACAGCTCCCATGTGACCTTTGGCATTATCTTCCTTGCCACATTAACTGCTTCTTTGATCCACCAGCAGAGCTACTACCCCAGGACCACTCCCTCACTGGACCAATCACAAAAAGCCAAGTTAACTTGTTTCACCAGTAAAACTTCCCAGCACTTGGTGCAAAAGAACACATCTGTTTCCACTCGACAATCCCTGGTTGCTAGATGTGAAAGTGTAACCAGTGTTTAGCCAGGATTTGACTACAGGAGGAGGAAGGAAAGACTCGTGGGGGTATCGTGCCCATGAGCTACCAAACTTCTATAATTTTTCCAAACAGTCTCAGCCATTAGAATTTTCTCTGACCTCCCACTGTCTCACTCCATAGCTTCATCTCCTGGGTTGCAAATCCTATGAGATAACTGCATGGGTTTGGTTTGATTTGGTTAATCACACATGGTTCTTTTCATTGTCAAAAGGGAGTTTTTTATACGACATCACCCTCCCTAAATTTACAGAGACTAGAACACAGCTCAGCAAGTCAGATTTGCTATGCCAGGCAGGATTTTAGCAGCTGTTCCCAATAGGAGCTCATGAATGTTTTCTTAAGCCCCAGCTAAGAAGTTGAGTGCAACATAAAAATTCAGTGGGCTTTTTTTTTTTTTTAAGAAAGGAAAAGATTTCAGTGAAACAATTCATTTGCTCCAATGAAACAAGAATCTGGTAAACAAGAAATAAATGTTTTGGTTTTCTCCCAAAATGTCAGATATTCATAGTTAAAAAAGAAAAAAAGTTTCCATTTTCAATCTGTAACAAGAATTCAATACTTTAGTTCAGCTAAATCTTAAACAAACAAAAATGAGATACCTGTTTTGTTTTCAACTGAAACTTTTTGTCCCTGAACTAAACTCTTAAGGGGTTTGAGTGATCAGTAAGACAGAAATTTTCATTTGGTTGGAAAACTTGCAGTCAACCTAAAAGAAAAACTGTTTTCAGCTTGGCTGGCATATTAAAATAAAAATCTGTTTATTTGTGAGGATGAGTGAAATACTCAGTTTCTAGTAATGTTCACCAATCCCAGGTCCACTATGGCTGGTCGTATACAAGTCTGCAAGCTAAAAATAGATTATTTGCTCAGGAATTAGGACTCTATTCTGCTAACTCCCAGCAATATTATGCAGACTTTAAAGGAGCTGGAGTGACTACACTGAGGATCCAAGTGTTACCTGAAGAGAGTCTAAATTAAAAAAAATCTCTTCAAATGGGAAACCAGCCATATAGGAATAGATGAAAGAGATGAAAAGGGAAAATAAATGCACTGGCGCTTTAATGACATAGCTTCAGCCAGCTCTGAATACCCCATCAAGGTGTGATGGGAAACAAGCATCACACAACATTTCTGTCTTTAGTAGGGACATGCCAACCTGGGTGTTTCCCAGGCACAGCCAGCTGCGTGTGGCCATTATCTCTGCTCTGCTCAGCCTGACAGAGGAGCTGGCACGTTCCTGCCCTCCTAACCCCAACACAGGCACAAGATCTGAGAGAGACTGCTGCTTGTAGGCTGGCTCAGGCAGGATGACAGCTGAAGTTCTGCCTATCTAACACAGGCCTGAACACCATCTCACCTCTCTGCACAGACAGAAAAAGCTGACAAAGAGCCAGGTTCAGAACCAGAAATTCCACTTAAACTTTTAAACAAACATTTGCACAGAAATAATGACCTTTAAACACCAGTTAAGACTGGCTTGCAAGGAAAATTTGCATGCATGACTGCCATCGATTCGAAAAACAGCATTTAGTTACCCAGTGCAAAACAGATGGTGTTCTCAGAACTAATGTATTGTGTTTATTTTTAACTGACAGAGTTCAATAATTGACTGCTCTAAGCTGGTGGTTAGAAGAGTGGAAAGATTCCCTTCACTAACAGTAGCAATCAGGACTATTTATTAAACATTCCAGACCCTGGAGCAGCATGGCCTGGTGAACACAGCAAATACTGTAGCACCTGCTCTTCAGACAGTTGTGTCTCTGACCTAGATCATTTTTGCAAGAGTTGAACAACCTCCATTCTTGGAGGTGGGAATGAACTGTACAAAATGTAGCATTTTGGAACCCTTTCACAGTATTTCTAGACAATTAGTCATTGGCCCCATTGTCTCCTGTCAAAAAGCTAAGACTTTTCCTGCCAAGGTCCCTATGTTACCTCATTCTTCTGTCCTCACTGTCTGGCCTAACCACATGACGGTAGCTCTGATATTGAGTCTGTTTGCTGTCTGACGTAGGAGCTGTGCCCTGAATTTCCTATACGTACCTTGCACCACAGGGTGCCATCATCACCTTCAGAAATATGAGACCAGTAAAACCCCAAATGGAAAACAAATGTATTTATAAATGGAACTGACTAATCAATGCCAAAAATCACAGAATCGTGGAATACCACGTTGGAAGGGATCTCAAGGATCATCTGGTCCAACCTCTTTTGGTAAAAGCACAGTCTAGACAAGACGGCCTAGCACCCTGTCAACTCAATCTTAACAGTTTTCAATGTTGGGGAATCCATGACTTCCCCGTGGAGATTATTCCAGTGGTTGACTGTTCTCATTGTGAAACGTTTTCCTCTTGTGTCCAATAGGAATCTCCCCAGGAATAGCCTGTCCAGCCCATTGCCCCTCATCTTTTCCATGTGATTCTTTGTAAAAAGGGATTCTCCATCTTCTTTATATCCACTCTTTAAATACTGGAACATGGTGATAAGGTCTCCTCTAAGCCTTTTTTTTCTCAAGGCTGAACAAATCCAGTTCTCTCAGCCATTCCTCATGTGGCAGGTTTCCCAGCCTTTTGATCACCTTTGCAGCCTTTCTCTGGACGTTCTCCAGCCTGTCCATGTCTTTTCTGTTCAGCAGGGACCAAAACTGTGTTCCGGGGGTGGCCTGACAAGTACTGAGTAGAGTGGGATAATGACTTCTTTATCTCTGTTGGTGATGCCCTTGTTGATGCAACCCAGCATCCTGTTGGTAGCACACTGTTCTCTCATATTGAGCTGGTTGTCCACCAGGACCCCCAGGTCCCTTTCCACAGAACTGTTCCCCAGTCAGGTAGATACCAGTCTGTGCTGCACTCATGCATTATATTTTCCCAGGTACAAAACCTTACATTTGTCCTTGTTGAACTTCATAAGTTTCTTGTTAGCCCATTCTTCCAGTCCATTTAGGTTTTCCTGCAGGGTGGCTGCAGATCACCCATCAAAAGACAGATTTAAGTATATATCTGAAAAACACCACAGAAAATAATATTTACAGAGGATAAAACCACTTATTGCCTTGATGTATTACCATTTTTAGCACATGCTAAGCAAGCAAATGCCTCCACAGGCTCAGATGCAGGTTTTAGCATGAAGCACTCTGCTTTCCTAGAAGATAAAGTGACAGTTTGAGTTACTCGGGATAGCTGAATTTATCACATATCTCCACAGTTCTATCACAGCTTTGCTCATTAACTGTCCTTGAAACAGTAGGAAGGTGATGATGAAGAAACCCTAGGCCTTACAGCCCATCAGCTCCAAGTACACATTGTCCTCCCAATACTGGGAGACTGGCACTTAGACTGCCAACACTGACAACACTTCTTGGTGCTTGTGCTTCTTGTTGACTATCCTTGGAAGCAGCACTTCGCTAAATCCAACACGAATTTCCCAATCAATGCTTGATTTAGATGAACCTGCCTACACCTTCCCTTGATACCTGGCCTTCCTGTCCATAACCTGTCCTTTGATCTTCTAAGGAGGCCTTGTTTACCTTGATGTGTTGTGATACCCATGTTGGCTTCAAATGTTGTACGTGTAGCAGTGAGACAAAGAGCTGTGGTGAACTCTTGCAGGAAGACGCAACTAGCCTATGCTGAGCCATTTTCAGCCACGTCAGGGAAGAGTTAACAGTGCCAGAGACAGACAATTTAAAGGGACTTGGCTTTCTCTACTTAAAATTGCTTCTTCCTGGTCCCTTCATTGCAGCTGCAGATGAATTCTGAACACTCATCTACAACTCTTGGTCCTTGCACATTTCAGTGCCACTTTGACTTCTTGCATGCTAACACAATCTATTTGGCAAGGCCTGAATAAAATATACCACGAAGCTTCACAGAGTGAGACAGCCCAGCTAATCCACGTGAGTACCTTCCCTGTTCCTTTGCACCAGTTTTACTCCATCAACCCAGTTGTTGTGACTAATTATAGAGGACCTCAAATTGATGAGGAAGTCCCCACCTTATGCTATCACACAGCATTTCTCAGAGGCAATCTTTCCCTGAAAAAGGCCATGGTAAGACGTTCATGGCCTTCCTAACTGTCCCTAAGCTTAGTCCATTAAGGAATCACTGAATGACTCCTTTATTCTTGCAACTGTAGGTATGCAGACTTCCAGGACAGCACAGGTTTTCTCTGACAGTTTCCTTAGATCATAGGGTCCTTGCAGTCTCAGGAAATGTATTTGTGTTTCTTCTCCCAAAAAGAAAGTGGGGTCAATTAAACTGAAAGAGAACAAGGGAAAGCAGACAGAATCCCAGATAATTCTTTCATTGTCTTATTCCCCAAAAAGGTAATGGAGGATTTTGACACCATGTATTTTAGATTTTCTTAATTTCTAGAGAGAAAATACCTCCTGATCTCTGTCAGAGGATGTAATACTTTCCTGAACCCTTCTGAAAGATAAACTGTTAAATAACAAATGCAGCACACCTTCATCAAAGCAATGGTTGACTAACAACAAACATTCAGGTACAGATCAGCTGGGTTTCTGCTGAAAAGGAAGTGAATAATTTTCTGTTGACGTCTTTGGGGCAAATAAAACTTAAGTCCCTGGAGACTAGGTAAAAAAAATATTTAAAAAAAAGAGAAGTTTTTAGTGTCAGTGGATCCAGGAGGTGGAAGGGAATGAAATCACTCCTTTTCATGTGTCTTGAAGAATATTCATTTCTCTCCAACAAAAAGCTAGTATATCCTGCTCACATGGTCATGATAAATTACCTAACCAAATTTGGGTTCAGAAGCAAGTTATTTTTCAATTTGAAATGGAAAGGGACTATCAGGATGTGAGGACATGGCAGAGGAGAAGAGTACAGCATCTCCCGTAGAAATGTGGTGAACAGTTCCTTGTGTTGAGTCCTCTGGGAGTTTTATTCAACAGATCTCCCATTGCCTTCAACAACTGAGAATCTTGGACATAGGTATTAGATGTTCCATGTCTATAAAATTGTCTCTAGGTACCGCTGTTAACTCTGACATGAATCGTGTCACCTACCATTACATTCTTACCTGTGAACACACTGATAAATTATTAAAGGAGTGTTATGCACATACCTTCTTGTCTGTGGGTTTCAAAAGCCATATCCTACAGTCATCAAATGGCCTTAGGAGGAGAACCCTTAAGGACTGAGAAAGAAATGAAGAATTAAAATTTTAAGGTGTTCCCACAATGAGGCTTTCCAAAGGTCTCTCAAAGATTAGAGGCCAAACAATACAATCAGAATGAAAATGAGTAAGAACAGTCAACAAAATAGCAAGGTGTGGGTTTACTCTATACTGATTTCTATAGGGAATAAGCATACACTTAAATTCAACCCGTTATATTCAAAAGACTTCTACGCATTCAGTCTGGCTGGCACAACTCGCATGTGCAAATGCCTACAGCTGGGTGTCACAGTGATCTAGGGTTAACTTATGTGTTTAAATTGCATCATAGGGATTGGCTATGCCGAGGAGCAGCCACCTATATAGTGGTGCTGGACATCCAGTGGTGCTTCATCCTGATGGAGAAGTGGCTGGAAGTTACCTGATCATCCCCAGCTAGACCAGGACATCTGATCACAGCTCTGCCCTCTGTCCTGCTCACTCCTGAATGTTTGAGGCAGGTTCTGTGAGGTGTTTTATACTTTTCTCATCTGTATTTTTCAAGAAGGGAAAGCCTCGTCTGTGTCAGGTATTATATGCTGCAGATTTTAGCCAAATATGGCAATCTTGAGTTGTTTAGGTGCTGGGCATGCCATTCTCACACAGGTATTACAGCTTTCTGTCCCTGACTGCAGATACTTTGCCATACAGCAAAGAATATCCTTTGCTGCTCCTTCATTGAGAGAACTATGCACCCTCGAGTGTTGCAGCTTAACAGAACACTAAAAAAAGCCAGTCAAATGCAAGAGTAAAAGCACACCCACCACTACCCCCCCTTTTCTCCACACCATTAGGCTGGCTGCAGAACATATAGCAGCACTTAGCTAAGCAGTTTGCAGTGCTGCTGCAGGACTACATACGTACACAAGAGGGTGGAGTTGGGGTTTGGTGTGAGACCTCTACCTATTTGTTAAAACAACTATATGACTAACAGAGAAGAAGGAAGCAAAAGGAGTGCTGCTTGCCATGCTCTGCCTCCTGCTGTGGCCGTGACATGACATGTCACCCTTGGAAGTCCTCTGACGCAGAAGAAGAGGAAACAGCCCACGCAGGTGGTGCCAAGTCTCAAAGCCCTGCCAGCCCTCCCGCAAGTTTGTTAATACACTCCCTACCTTCAGCCAGGCCAAATTCCAGAATGTCTGCACTCTCAGTTTCTTAACATCCTCAGAGCTCTCTGCTTCAGGACAAAGCTGGGCATCACACCATTAACTTCTCAGATACACTGCGGTCCCTGCAGGTGGAGGAAGATCTTGTCTGAGTTATAGCCCAGTTGGCTAGGTACCAGAGGGAAGGAGAGTTCTGAATGTCAGTACTTTCCAATGCATATTTAAAAATCCTAGTGGAGTCTTTTTATATCGTAAGTGTCAAAGTGGGTTTAAAAAGTTGCTCTTCCTCAACTACAAATCAACAAGACCTAGCTGTTAAAAATGCCTTCCAAAACTAGGCTGAGAGGAATTCAGCTAGGCCTACTATGTGTTTCAGCACCTCTGACTTCCTTCATTGTGCATAACTTGCTCAAACAAAATCTTTTTCAGTCTGAAATGTTCTAGTCTTCTCTCTCAAAGGTGATTGATTTTCCTCCTTAATGAAGTAATTCAGTTTGGCTATTTTGGGGTAATTGAAAAACAAAGAATAAAATCTTTTCAAAAACTTTTCAAATACTGGAAAGCCCACACATGAGTAAATACAAAACATATGAAGCACTAAAAATTTTAAATAGGCTTAATGTTAGGAATTCTAGAAGCTTGTGCATTCTAAACACGTTTTTGTACCCTTTCTAGAAGCCTGCATGACATTTATAAAGATGGCCACCCTGTGGTACTGAGAAGAGGGTCTATTTTGAAGGCTTAGACAGGGATTTACCTCAGGACTCTCTGCATCTGAGTCTATACAGCAGTGAATGTCAGAAAAGCTCAGAGAAATCGATGAGGTAGGCTGTCACTACAGAATTTGTGAAGAGGTCACTTATACCTCACATCTCTGCTTCCTAAATACTCCCTCTTGACTAGGCTGCCGGCCTCACCTAAAGAAAGGAGTCCTCACTTGGATTAAAAACACAACGAGGACAGAACATAACCCAGAATGTCCTCCAGAGCCTTCCTGTCTCTCTGTGGCACAGACAGATAAGACCTCCCTCAGCTCAACAGCTCATAGCCACAGAGAAGCTCAGCTGCAGAGCTGGGGTTTCTTCAATTCTGCCTCAGGAATGGGTTTCAACAGACTTTCAGAAGAGAGAAAGGAAAGCACTGGAGTCAACCGCTGCAGTGAAGAGCTGTACTGTCAATTCCTGACATAGGCATAGAGAAGAAGGACCCAGGAGGAAGCTTCAGACCAATACAACACGGTATCGACACAGCTCTGAGGGGCAGGAGTGTGCCTTTTGTATAGTACTGACAAAGCAGTGCTCACAAATACCATAGGAGGGATTCAGCTGTCTTACGGGCCTGAGATTTTATTGGGATATCACATCTTCATCTTGGAGTAAAAGTGATACGAGTGTATGACGTATTTACTCACAGGGCTGCATTGTTGCCAAAGCTCTTTGCTGCTACAGCATCCTGTAATTTTGGATGAACAAAGTGCTGAAGTAAGTAAAGACCTCTCTTGTTCTTGAGGTGAACTCAAAAAAACTGATCTCAATATGTATGCAGGCTTTTTCTCTTCTTTGTAGCCACACAGCTCACTGCAATTACCTTTGCCAAGAACAGAAAGACGTGCTCTGTCCCCTGTTGATCTCAAACATAAAGTAGGAACTCACTTTCAGGGCTGCTCTCACAAAGTGTTATCAGTGTTGCTCCCCTTGCATTTAATGCAAGAATAATGACTTGCAAGAAGATGGCTCTGCCTTTCTGTCTTTAAAGTATTTGTTTCAATCCTTTGAGTTTGGCTCTATTATAGTTATGACACCTACAAATATGCCTACTCTATCCATTATGTACCGGAAATTTGAATCATCTAGGACTTGTTTTCCCATCCCTGAATTTTCAAAGATCTTTTGGAGGTGTAGATCCAATATATTTCAGATCCTCGCTTAAACTCCCATAACAGAATTAGACCTTCTGTTGGCACTGATCCAACAGTAGAAAATGGTCATGAAAGTAAAGCTGTCCTGTCAATCATAGTTTGCACCAGAAAAAAGCCAAAATCAAATAAGATCTTAATTTCTCCACAAAGAATAATCCAGTACAATGGTATCTGTTCCAGTAGTTTTCTGTTTTAGTCTAGCTTAGACAGAAACAGGCAGGATGGGATGGCAGGTGACCTAGGATGGAAAGATTGTGTGCCTGTAGGCAACTGCAGTACAATCCTGAAAATCTTCTCTCATCAATAATGGGGTCTTTTCCTGCTATTCAGCACAGCCAGATCCCAAGCGGATGCCAAGCCTAGCCCCTCAGCTTAAAGAAACCAGTGCCCAACCATGATTTCAAACCTTCTACCAAAGTCTGCTAGCCCAGACCTTCTCTCCAGAGGCACTAAGTCCCAGACACTGGGCTCAGAGACAGTGAGACTTTAATCTCCACCTTTGAACTATCAAGCAGCAACGCCCAGATCTATAAAAGTATTCACGCTCCCAGACCTTTGAGGCCACATGTTTCAAATTTTCCCTTGCCACCACAAAAGCTAAACACACACCTGGGCCCACAAGGATCCAAAGCACTAAACAATAGAATCAAAATCTGACCAAGAAAAAGAAAAACAAACAAACAAAAAAAAAGTCAAAACAAACTACAGTAATAAGTTCATGCATGGGAAAAAAATGCAGGAATTTCCTCAATGCGTCATTTCACATACCAAATGAACCAACAACTCTAAGTCAAATATATTCTTCCTCTTCAACAGGATCCACATCCTGCCCTGCCCTTCCACAGATACAACACTGAGTGGAACAGGTTTGCTCTGTGAAGAAGTTACTGCCAAGACACACTCAAGGGGCAATTCAGGCATTTTAACATCGGTGTCTGCCAACATTTTAGAGACCTTTAATCATCCCTTATGGCTTTCAGCTGCCGGTACCTGACCTGAAGGATCTTTTGCATGTCTTCAATACTTGACAACATCTATCACTGAATCACAGAACGGCTAAGGTTGGAAGCAGTCTCTGGAGGTCATCTAGTCTAAAGCCCCTGCTCAAGCAGGGCAACCTCAAGTTGGTTGCAAGGACTATGTCCAGGCAGTTTTTGAAAACCTCCGAGGAGGGAAACTCCATCATCTCTCTGGGCAACCTGTGCCAGTGCTCAGTTATCCTTACACAAAAGCATAGTTTCCTGATGTTCGGAGGGAACCTCCTGTGTTTCCATTTCTGCCCATTGCCCACCTTCACTCAGATACCAGTACACATCAATGAGATTCCCCTCAAGCCTTCTCTGAGTACTGGCTCATTCAGCCTTTCTTCATATGAAAGATGCTCCAGGCCCTTCATCTTCTTTGTGGCCCTTCACTGTACTCTCTCCAGTAGCTCCATATCTCTCTTGTACAGGGAGCCCAGAACTCGAAACAGTACTCCAGGTATGACCTTACCAGTGCTGAAAAGAGGCGAAAAATCACTGTCTCAGTTTGCTGGCAATATTCCTCCTAATGTAGCTCAGGATACCATTTACCTACTTTGCCACAAGGCCCCATTGCTGGCTCATGTTCAATTTGGTGTCCACCAGGACTCAAAGTCCTTTTCTGCAAAGCTGCTTTCCAGCCAGTTTCCAGCATATACATGTGCGTGGGGTTATTCCTCCCCAGGCGCAGGCCTTTGCACTTCCTTTTGCTGAACTGTATGAGGTCAAGGTCACACTAAACAGCAGCATGACCCTCCGGTGTATCAACCACTCCTCCCAGGTTGGTGTGACCAGCAAACTTGCTGAGGGTGCACTCTGTCCCATCATCCAGACCACTAATGAAGATGTTTAAACAGTATTGTACCTAGTATTGACCCCTGGGGTGCACCCCTAGTTACTGGACTCGAACTTCATGCCACTGATCACTACCATCTGGGCCTGCTGTTCAGCCAGTTTTCAATCCACCTCACTGTCTGCTCATCAAGCCCATACATCATCAGCTTCTCTGAGGATCTTATGGGAGGCAGTGTCAAAAGCCTTATTTAAGTCAAGGTAGACAACATCTGCTCTCCCCTCATCTGCCATGCAGTCATTCTATCACAGACGGTTATTGACTTCATTAAGCAGAACTTCCTCTTTGTAAATACATGCTGCCTAATCCAAATCACCTTCTTTCCAAGAACTAGTAGTTTCTCAGCACTCATGGATGCATCTCATCAGGGTCCATGGCCTCAGGTATGTCCAATTTACTTAAGCATTCCCTAACCTGAGTCTCTTCCAACAAGAAGAGAACCTAGTCTTCCTACCTTCAGACTCTCCCCCAGTGTCCTGGACATTTAAACAAATTCATTCCTACGGTGTTTGATAAGCAAACAGTCAAACTGAGGCCAAACCTTTCCTTGCAAGCAATGAGGCAGCTATTGTTTGCTGACCACAGAGCAGGAGAGTGAAGCCGCAGACCTGCTTTCTGACTGTTGGTAAGGCATTTGCAGTCTTCTGTGTCCAACTTTTGGGTCTTTGGCTTGTTATTTGGGACTAAAGTGGAAGTGTTTTGATTGTTCTCAAGTGCAGGGAACTGCACAAATCCACTGGCATCAATAACTCAGACCCTTCTGTGCATGTACACAGAAGAAGTAAGGACTTAATGTTAAACAGCAAGATCAGGAATATAAGGAGGGCTGTTTCCTGTCTATGCCTATGTGGAATAATGAGCGGGTGTAACTTAAAATTTAAACTTCAGTGTTGTTCACACATTAAGGAATGCTATAACATCAAAGGAGCTTCCAGGATGGAGTACAGCTGCAGCTGGTATGCAAGGCCATGGTGCTCCCTGGCTTATGAAACCGCACAGGAGGTGGAACAGAGTGAAGACTCTATGGCCAGCCTCTGTGATAACACTGCAGAAGATGGGAGCCGGAGGGTACCATGGAGCTGATAAGCTGCACAATTACCACGTTGATCCAAAAATCTGTCAGATTTTGACAAAATGCTGTCCTTTGTGTGAACTTTGCTCATTATAATGTCATTATAATACCAAAGCATGCCTCCATTCCAAAGGCTACCTGCCTCCAACATGCGACCACTCCTCCCTGAGCCTGTGCCATGAATTTTTCATAAACTATACCTTTAAATGTGAGGCGAGAGAATTTTACGCCAATCATAATAAAGGTATTTATGACTAGAGTCACTCAAGCTCCACCATGAAGTTAAAAAATAAAATAAAAATGGCTCAAAAAAGGGGGAATGTTAGGGAAGATACCATCAGGGAGGATGCCATCATCCCGCCTGCTATACCCCATCACAGCAGTGAAGCAGAAGGCAGGTAAAGATATCTTCCTCAAGTTTGGTTAAAGGCAGAGGTTGTCTGAGGTCCATACTCTGACAGTGGTGTTCTCTCCGTAACAACCAAATGCTCTTTTCTGCATGCTTTTTCTCACCAAAAGTCACATGCAAGCTGGCCTAACAGTCACATGGATCTATTTCCAGAAAGATTAATTAGACCTTATGACTCCTGCGTATGGTCACAGACCTCCTTAGAGAACTCTGAAATCCACGTGGCTTTCCTTGAGCTAATCACTCAACTCTAACTTGCCTTTTCTAGAAGTAGAGCAAGTGACAATCTGAGTCACTGAGATCTCAGGATCTGCAATCTTAGTTAAAAAACCTCTAAGCAAAATGTGACAGGACACCAGACTGGACCGTCTTGTTTTCTAGGTAAACATCCCATCCCATCCCCAATGAGTCCTACCTCCACCCTGCTTCCATACCTATTTAGCTATATAAACCTGGTGTTCCTAGACTCCTGCTTCACAAGAATATAGCAGTATTATAGTTCAATGATGTCTGAATAGTCAGAAGATAACTACCATTACAAATACTTCATTTAACTCCATCTGTGCAGGATCCTGCAGGTCCAGAAGAACCTGAAGCTTTTGAAATTAGAAAAGCAGAAGTAAACATGCTTTCCTCTGGTTCCGCAAAGCTTGTGTACTAAACAATTACTCTGAGAATCTTATTACATACAGCCACATTGTTGGGATTACAGCAGAGGACTTACTTAGACAAAACCTGACTTGGGAGTAAGAACTGATTTCACTGAGTGTTGGAACAGGCTATGGACATGTAAATAAATGTGATGCTTTGCTCCTGGTAGCAGAGAGATGCTACTATATTTCAGATGCTATTGATTTTACTTTTGATGATTTGTGGCTAACTAAATGTATTAGCCGTTCACCACATTGTATGCCACTAGCTAGAGAAACACAAACTGCCTTTACCAAAGGCAGTTAACACCCTTGGACTTTTGGATGGAGCTTTGACCTTTTTTTAAAGATGACTGAGCTAGTATTCATCATTCCTGAACAAGTTACTAGGTCTTATTAAGCCTGCAAGTCCAAGGACACACACAGAGCTTTCCCATTCACCTCCTCTCAACCCAGAGCCCCCACTGTTGTGGGACCAGGATCCGCTTTCCACTCCTGTCAAACAGCCTGGCCAGGCTCTTACACAGGGGGTGAAAAGGGCCAGTGGAAGGCCCCAGCTGGCTGAGGAGTCCACAGCCCCTCCCTGCAGTGGATGGTAGAAACCACCACTTTTTTGGTCACTGTGGAAGTTTGGACCCTTCCCTTCTCCTTCGGTAACTTAGCTGTCCTAATTGTTATACTGAATTCCTGAAGTGTTTGTAGTGACATTTTTGTAACTGGGCTGGCATGAACTACAAAAGAGTGTCTGCTCTTTTCTGAGTGGATTTTGTTCACATGCCATTCTCTCAGGAACAGCCTGGAGGCAAAGAAAGAGATGACGAGGATGGTAGAACAAGAAAAGCTAGTTTAATTGTTTAATCAGAGATCGCTTGAAAAGTGCCTTCTATCCTTCCTTGCCCAAAAGCAGAGAGAAGTAAGTATATTCTAGAAGGGGTCAGAGGAGTTAACATTTAATCTCAGCTTCCTGCAGCACCAGCTCAGGGCTTCGAATTCCCACACAGGAGCAGAAAAAAAAAAAAAAAACCCATCTGCAAAAGTTCCAGGTCCACATTTCAGTTTCCTCCACGCCCAATGCCTCCTCACTTGGGCAGGGCAGAGGACTCCAGACTGTATAAACTGCAAATCAGAGATCAAGTGAATCTGTAAGATGCTGTTGGAAGTCCAGGCAAAATTAACAGGCAATTGGTGGTGCTACCTGCTTTCCAAGAGAAAGGCTGGAGGAGGAGTGCGGAGAGCAGGCATGGATGTTTGAAGCCATCACTGTACATCCTATATAACACTATACTATCCTACCCCTCATTTTAATATCCCATAGAGATGAACCTGAGCCTTTTCTTCTCCCCTCTCATTACCAGAGAGACAGGCTAGTGTCAGCTGTGTGCCAGCTGCCCAACCTGGCCAGCAACGCAAGCAGTTTCAGTTCACCATGCAGCCTGTTCCTCAGAAGAATACCCCTGTTCTCTAGGGTCATCCCCATCCCCAAACCACTGGTCTGATCAACGGGGGGAAGAGGGTAAAGAAGTGAAACTTCCACAAAATTGATAAAAAGTGATCAAAATGTTATTAAAAATGTAATAATATGCTAGACTGTAGACTGAGATGACATCGGGCAGCAACATTTTACCAAATCTTGTTCCCTAAAGCAGAGGCCAAAAGACAAGGCCGCATACAGAAGGTCTGGTTTTGTGTGAGAAGGCAGGCATTCAATTCAGCCCACTCTTGTACATTCTTAGGTGACTCACAAGCCCAGTCTCGATAAGGGAGAATACAGCCCTCTCCTATGTTTGTCATTTGCGCAGAGGAGTGGTGAACATACCACTGAAATTACCTGCTACTACTCTGATCCAAGGGATAGTCAGGAAAAACCTTGTCCAATGTTCATTTTATGCATCCCCCAGCCATCCCTTCTGCATAAAGCCTTACACTTACATGTTACCATGCCTATACCGTGTCTGTAGAGCCTGCCTGAGAGTAACAGTGACCTTTCAGCTAGGGAAGCCAAGACAAAGGCCCACAACACTGAGCAGTTCATACTACTTTGGTGCAGAGCCTCAAAACCCTTGGGAATACTTTACCACACCTCTGAAGCCTGTGGCCGTGTTTTTCCCCGCACTAGAGAAAGCACCGGTACAAATCATGTGGCACAAGGAACCAGGACAAGAACACTGGACTGTCCCTACAAGCCCTCAAGTGAGTTCATTTGTCTGAAGGCCTTTGGTCAGTTTTCAGACCAGATGCAAGAATGTCTCAGGCCAACATCCCGTGCTCTGGAGCTCCCGCTTTTACAAAGTTTCAGAAAAATCAAAAGACAGAGATCGTTTGCTAGGAGGTAAAGTTAACATGAATTGGTCAGCAAGCACAGTTCCTGGAAGACTTATATTTTCCACAGTGCTACATAATACAGTACTAAAGGAACAACTGAGTTAAATAAGAGAACTTACATTAGTATTAATCCAAAACAAAGCCCCATTGTTCTGGAAGTATATTAATCACCAAGAGAGTAGGAAGTAAATGTCCCATGCCCAACAAATGATGAGGGAGATTCGCAGAAGCAAGATGACAAATGTCTGATAAAGTGAAAAAGTACAGTAAGAAGGCAATTGGGTTAGGGGAAGCCCAAGAGAATCTGTGCCTTTCTTTCTATGTAGTGTTTTCACAGGGGAAAAACAGAGCCTCAAGCTCCAAATCTAACAGCCTTTTTTGGCAACAATGGAGAAATTTTAGAAGCCTAATCTGATACAGGGAAATTTTAAGACTTTTTTTTCAGAAATCTTCCACAACTGGCAAACATTTTAAAAACATACCTGCATGTATATTTATGTGTATGCATACACAAATACACATGCATAATGCAGGACTGGGAGAAGAAAATTTGTTAAGTGAATGTTTCAATGCTGAGAAGCAGTAAGAGCTGCAACCATGTGTGTAGGATGTGACTTCAGGAGAACAGAGTGTGACACTGGTGGGTTTCAGATTAGATTGCAGACAGAAAAAAATAAGGTATTTTTCTGAGACAAAGAAAGCAAAGAACAGTGAAAGAACTCACAGGTTTTTTAACTCTCAGTTAAAATACATTGTGAAAGAAGAATCATGCAGATACGTGTCTGGAAAACAGGGGGGAAAATTGCAACATACAGTTCATTGCAAAAAACCAAAACACCTCATTCTCTGATTCTACAAGCACCCACTCTCTTGAATTCTTTTGTTGCTGCTTTATTGTTCTTCCTTTTCTTCTGACACTTTAACTTAGTAGCCTGCCTTAGATATATAACAGGATAAAATGAAGAGCTAGAAACACACTGTGCTAACAGAATGCAAAAATTATAAACTGTCATGGCTATAAAGGGATGAATTAAAACAGATATCAGCATAACACATTGATGCCAAGTTAAAAAAAACTCAGCAATAGTCAAGGCCACCACTGTTGGTTTGTTATAGACATAAATCTGACCACAGAGGAAGAGTTAATCATTAAAATTTACAGGTGCTGTACTGTAACCTGCTTGCTGCAGTGCTTCTTCTGTAAAGTTACATGTCATGCTGAATGTGTGTGTTTCAGGAAAAAAAAAATCAAGAAAGGAGAAATTGGCTGGAGAGAAGTCATTGCTCTGCAGACAGGAAGGCCCACATATTGGAAATCAAAAGACAGTGAGGAAAGAACTGCAAGTGCTCCAATTACCCTGAAAGCCGAGGGTCACATGGGTGCCTACAGCAGCTCTGGGCCCTATGTGAGAAGGTGACTGCAGGGCTCCCTTGGGACAGGGCAAACATGCAGGGCCCGGGACCTGAAAGGGGTCTGAGGTACAGCTGCAAACAAGCCACAGCAAGACACACCCTTGAAGTGGCGTATGTGGAGCCAAGGAGAAGCTGGAACCAGGCGTGTAAAGCTGCTGCTGTCTTCCAGACCTGTGCTCCGACGCCGTTGCCGTACGCGCTTCCCAAGCGCCTGGCCTTGAGGCAGCCGCAGGTTGCGGTTGCTCCGATGGACCTGGGTAGCCCTGGCAATGTTAGAAACACGGGGCGCCTCTGGCTGGTGATACCCACCCAGCGGGCTCAGCAGCAGCGGGGCTGCCTGCACCTGGGACCGCTGCCAGCCGACAGGCCGGGCACGGCTCCCTGCGCCCGGAGGCCGGGACACCCCCCCCGAATACAGACCCCCGTGTCCCACGTTGCCCCCAGGGG
>JAHREE010000605.1:1643851-1653889 GCA_033628505.1 Tringa tobata | reverse complement strand
GCCCCCCGAGCGGGGGCTGCGGGAGCCGCCCTTTGTCGGCCCCTGTCCCCCGGGCCGGGGGCGAGCCGGGGCGGCGGGCAGCGGCCGGGCGGTCCGCGCCCTCCCCGGGGCGGGCAGCGCTCTCCCAGCCCCGGCCCGGGCGAGGGCTACCGGCGGGGGAGGGCGAGCCGGCACCCGGCGTGTGGGAGCGCCCCTGCCCGCCGGGCCGGGATGTCGCGGCAGGTGCCGTCTCCAGGGCAGGTCGGTACCTCCGTTTCTCTGCCTGGACAAGGGATTAATTAGTGCCGGCTAACGTACTCGGCGTTTAGAAGTTCTGCGGCGAACGGTGCTAAATGGTTGCCCACTCGTGCCCATTCTGTCTGGATTCTCTCCTCGCTATTCAGTCCCTAGCGAGCTGCGGGGAGCCGGTGACCTTCCCAAAGCTGGCACTCTGTTCCCCGTCGCTGTGACTTCTTTGCCTGTCATTTGGGAGATGAGAGATGAGGTTTGAATGTACCCACGTTGGAACACTACCTGGAGGGTGGTCTCGGCAAGGTTTTAGGATTATTAATCAGTTTTATTTTGCTGATGTGGCAATGAGGAATGGCCCCACCATGCCACGTGCTGTGCAGGCACAGTGGGAGCAAAAGTATGGAGCCTCAAAGGATTCACATCCAAGCAGGATATGAACAAGAGGTGGGAGAAGAGATTAATACGGGAGACCTTACTAATACTTGCAAGTATCTAAAGGGTGGGTTGAAGGAGGATGGAGCCAGACTCTTTTCAGTGGTTCCTATTGACAGGACGAGGGGCAACGGGCACAAACTGGAACACAGGAAGTTCCATTCAAATATGAGAAAAAACTTCTTTACGGTGAGGGTGACAGAGCCCTGGAACAGGCTGCCCGGGGAGGTTGTAGAGCCCCCTTCTCTGGAGATTTTCAAGACCTGCCTGGATGCCATCCTGAGTGATGTGCTCTGGGCAACCCTGCTTTAGCAGGGGAGTTGGACTGAATGATCTCTACGGTCCCTTCCAACTCTGACAATTCCGTGATTCCATGATTCCGTGAAGAGACACGAATGCAGGAAGGGTAACAAGGGGGCTTGAACTCTGTGGCGTAATTTTTTAGGTAGATATTCTCAGAAGGCATTCACCTAACAAGTGAAGTGAACGCAATATTGAGGGAAAGGCAGAGGAGAGGCATACAACAGGGAGAAGAAGGACAGCAAGTCCATGAAGGTTAGTAAGGTGGCACTGGAAAGAGCCCCAAAGAGCCAGCCAACCCCCCCAGAGGTGATCCTGATTCCTTGCCCTTTGGCCAGCACTCCCACTGCTGGAAGTAGGACTGTTGATGCTGTTGCCCCAGGCTGTGCAGTTTGCCACCTGTAGAACAGGTTTTGTGGCTTCCTATCACCTGTTTCAGGCTACCAGGGGATATGGCTCTCTGCACGCTGGAAGGGTGTGGAACAGGCATTGTAGGTGATGTCTGTCAAAATACAAAACAAAAAGTGTGTGCTTATTATGCAAGGAAGGCCTGTTCCATTTGTATCTGAATGTCTTACCATGTCAGCTGGAAATGCCTCTTTCTCTGAAGTGTTTCTTCACATATCCTCCCTTTCCTCTTGCCTCCCAGACAGCTTTGACTTCAAATTTGGCTCCAGGTCTCCCTGAGATCTGGAGGCGTTGAGAAATATCATCACCTTGGATATTGTCCAATGGAGGCACCCATATAGGACTTAGATATTTTTAAAGAAATGGGTTTCCAACAAGCACTGAAAATATGTTTGTTGTCCTTATTTTTAAGTAAGGAATTAACTGACAACACTTTTTGCCTTCTTGTAGCAGTGTTTCTCTGTGCTGCTCTAAGTCTAAATGTGATACCGTGCAAGTACATCAGATGCTAAAGAGTAAACCCACTTAGGGACAGAAATGAAAATTAACAAAGCTCCCCATTCATATTAAGGAAATCAAGGGTGCTGATGGAAAACACAGAACATTTGCATGTCCCCCAAGGCTTTAAATTAGAATGCTAGTACACAAAAACTAAATGGACTTTTTGACTTGGGAGCACTCTTCTACCAGAAGATTTCTTACTTCTTCTCAAATCTTCTAGCAGAAGATTTCTGCTGCATTTCTCCTTTAGCATATCATAGTTAAGTCTATCTGCAGCTAGTAATAAGGTTGGCAGCCTGCATTAGGGGAAATAATTAAGGAGACTCTCATCAACACTGTGCTGCTTAGGGAAAGGGTACTTTAATGGGTTATGTAAAACTGAGACTAGGCCAGAGTAAAGGAACCCTGCAATCTTTTCCATAAACCATGTGGTAGAAGCCAATCATAGTGATTTTCCCACTAAGTACTTAGCTTTGAAAATGCAAACTGTCTTTTGGAAAATCCTGTTCAAATTGGATGCCTTTTCTTAAAATTTCATCGTAAAAGATTGAGATGGATCATAGAACTTTGTATAAGAAAATAACAGGTGTAAGAGCATGCTACATAGTGTTAGTATTTCATAGTCGCCTTTCAGAGATACACAAGGAGGTTTCAGAAAGCATAGGAAAAGTAAGAGAGAGAATCTCTTGCAACATGGAGTCTCACTACTGAAATGGCAGGGACATTCAGGCTGAGTTTCTCATAAATACGGCTTCAGCAGGCAGGCCAGTCAGAAAGTGTTCTGTAACCATATGATTTTGAGTAACCTCCTACATCCTGGAATGTAGAGGGCCTTGAGAAAATAGACTGCTAGTCTCCCAATGGCGTATGGTCTTTGCCAGAGGGACTCAGCATAGCCTATGGACATGTGTGTTGAAGTTAGAACATCTATCGAAAGTTGCTTTTCCTGAAAAATCAGGGAATATTTTAGCAGTTGCTTTTATTTCTTTGTACTTCTGGACCATCTGGACCATTAAAACATCCAATATTAAATCCAAGCTTTAATAAAAGAACATGGATAGCAAATCCAGCTGAGAAAATTAGACTATCCTGAAAGTTAAGTCAGAATAACAGCTGACTCAGATGCTCTTCACATGACTTTTTTTCCAGATAATTATCAAAAAGAAGGAAGGAAAGAAGCAAATGGTTATTTAACATGTGAGGGTGTTTTTCTTTTCAAAATGTCATCCTGAACTCCAAAGATTGCTCTTCATCATTTACAAGGTCCTGTCTTCCTGTCCAAGTAAAGCACATTTACAGAAGGTTTGTTGGTTGAAGGCTTTCTATGCACTTTTTAGAGATAGTACCTCTTTTAAAATTGTGTGCTTGTTTTTACTTTTCCTTGACATTTGTTTCTTGTTAGGAAAAACAAATATTTCTGGAGATTGCTGGTAATGAAAATAAGAGCTATAGATACTCCAAACAAAAAAATGAGGACATTTTATTCTTGACCTAGGATTTAAAACAAAGGCATACTTTTGTGTAATGCCTGATAGAGAAAACACTGTGCTTCTGACTGGCATTTGAGCCTTCCATTACATCTCAGCAAGCTGCTTCTTCAAAGGAAAAATCTGAAATGGTTTCAGGAAATTCTAATAGCCATGTAATAGTTTAGGATTTAAGATTGGTCTAAAAGTCACATGATTGAAGAAGACATTCCAATAACTCACCTAATGATATTTCTTTGTACATTTTATTTTATCTGTTTCTCAAAATTTCCTCATCTGTCTTTGAAACTGTAAACTGATTGTATATTTGTACCGTAGCCATCTTTACAATCGTATTTTCTTCTTTCGTCATGTTTGTCATAGTGCAGTTAATAGCCAAAGTAAAAGTGCACAAACTACCCACAAAACTAATTATTTTAATATGGAAAAGAGGTGGAAATACATGCTTACTGTTATTATTCTTTAGTCCTGAGATTAGATCTCTGCTTAGCAGATTTATTTTTTTCATAATTATGTAGTAGCATTATTACCTCTTGAAATCAGAAATTAGGAATTTACAGTGAGGACATAATATTTCAAGTATTTGTCAGTCCCATTGAAAACACAGCTGCATGCAAGTGGGTTGCCATAGGGCCTCAGAAGGGAAAAGAAAGATGTAAAAAAAAAAGTACTAGTTGGACAAGAAGAGCAAATAGGAACATCTAGAACTGTTTGCAACACAGGAGGTATTTATTAATTTTGACAAGAGGTGAGAGTTTGATGGAGTATTCTTCCTTACTGTCAGCCATTTCACTTTCTTTCCAACCCTGCACGTCAATTTTAAGTGGAAAAATTAGGCAGTCTTATCAGTAGATGATTGTTTCTGGCTTATCTCTTCCTTTTCTGCCAGCTTCTGGCCTGTTGGACTTCATGCTCCAAGACATCACAGCTCTCACACCTTTGTTAGAGCTCGCAAGCTCCCACAGACTGACATGCACAGCTGCTCCTTTCTGGACAGACAACACAAGCCACCCTTAATCTCATTGTACCCACTGAAACATGGTAATTTTGATATCTTCCATCTTTAAAATTGTGATAGCACAGTAGGAATAAAGCAGAAATGACGTAGGTTTAGCTTCCACTGAAAGCTGGATAGAGCATTCAGCTCAGTCTTGCAAACTTGCCTCTTTAGAGAAATATAAACAACTTGTTATTGTGATGAAAGCCCAAGTGACAAGAACTGAGAAAGCTTAAAAGAACTTGCTTCCTTGTCTTTCACATATGATAGTCATTTGCATCCAGATAACTTGGCTGTTTTTCTGCATGGTTTCCTCGACCAAGTACGCGTAACAGATAACTATCCCACCTGTAGCTGAGGTGGAAACAGATCTGGTATTTGGCAAACTTACACGCTTTTCTTACCTACAGTCTTACAGCTTCCAATCAAGTTGATTCCTCTCTGGCTTTTGTCGAAATACTCTGAGTATGTACAGCAGCTCTATTCGTTCCTGTTTGAACATATTCCAAGACGTTTTAAGTAAACCATGTTGTCTACAGATCAAGGGGTTTAGATGCACAGCACAGGCATCAGCACAGTAAGAGGAAGAACTCCACCATAAGAATCACCCTGGTATAGGCTGCCATCATTGCTCAAGAGCAACTAGTTTGAAGACAGCTTGGGAGTGGTGACCTGTGTCATATTCCCCAGTGGAAATTTGATGTGTGTCAACAATATTTATTCGCGCGGGAGGCTGAACATGAGTGGAGCTTCAGAAGAAACAAACAAACCATAACCTTAAGAGCTTTTAATCCAAGTAAAGAAAAAAGATCCTTTTGAAGGATTAAACAGATCACACAAGCAGAGTGAATCACATCATGACAGCAAAAAGTGGGTCATATCCACTATTTTATTTTTAGAGAGAGGGAGTGGAAAAGAAAAGTTTTGTGGGTTTTTTTCAGCTGAAGTTAAGATAAAGGCTCAAGTTGTTAGAGATTGAATAAACTGGAAAAAAAAAAATCCTATTGAGGTTGCCAGGACTCTTTCCAGTGGTTTTCATAGGTTTCAGATGGATACTATTTCACCCCCTCACCTCTGACCAAGGAATCCCCTAGAACAGAGGTTGCTTTTCATACCATGCCTCTATTGCATCTCACAACTCTAAGCAGTTACTGGAAACCTGACTCAAATTTTATAGGATACAGACAAATGCAATTATGTCATAAAACACCAGACATCAGCATCTTTCCAATAAGACTATTATAGAACACTGGCAGCTCTAAAGAAAATCCTGTGATATTTTTAAGCTAATTCCTAGATATTTCAATGAGACTGACAACTCTGCTTGTTACCTGGGGTTTTGATGCACCTGGTTTTAACATAGAATTGTAGAATCAATTAGATTGGAAAAGACCCTTAAGATCATTGAGTCCACCACTGAACCATGTTCCTAAGTGCTACGTCTACACATCTTTTAAATACCTCCATGGTTGGTGACTCAATCACTTTCCTGGGCAGCCTGTTTTAATGCTTCATAACCCTTTTGGTGAATTAATTTTTCCTAATATCCATCCTAAACCTCCCCTGGTACAACTTGAAGCTGTTTTCTCACCTTGGGGAAAGAGATCCTGACCTCGCTACAGGTAGTTATAGCAAGTGATAAGGTCTCCCTTCAGCCCCATTTTCTCCAGGCTAAGTAACCCCAGTTCCCTCAGCCACCCTTCATAAGACAGCTCCCTTCACCAGCTTGGACACGTATTCTCCCCAAGACAAACAAGAAATTTTAACATAGTTTTGGATTTCCTCTCCCTTGGCCAGGAATTCTGTGCCTAACAATCTCATCTACATGCAGGTCCTCTTTTTGTCAGCGTGAGACACTGAGCAAAGATGTGAGAGATCCATGTTGTGCTGAGGAGACAATAAAACCCCAGATTTCCTTTTGCATAGCATGTATGACATTGCCTTACCCTCCATCTGTTCTGAAACACCAGATATAAGCTGCTAGCCCATGACATGATACTGGCCTAGCTAACACCCTGCTGTGGTTGCTTACAGTTACTATTAGCTGCACAGCTCACCTGGTAGTTTTAACTGGGAAGAACAAAAAGGAAGATGTAGGAAGGTAATAACTTGTAATGCTTTCCCCACTATGTGTATCTGCTGGTATCCTCCGTATATCAGGTAGTATGTGTTACATGGTCTTTTCCTACAAGAGATCTTCATAATGGAGTGCATTCAAAGCAGCTGAGCACTGCTGTGCTGGAATCTTTGGAAGTTATTAGTTTGGCTGTGTCAGAACCTGCTCTTCACAAAGCACTATGATCCTTACCTTTAAAACTGAAATTGCTTTCAAGTGTTTTAGGCTGGGCAGTATGGAATTGACATGGACATCTGCTCCAGTTGCTTTTGAAAGTCCTGGCCTAAGTTTTAGAATCATAGAGTGGTTAGAGTTGGAAGGGACCTTCAAGATCATAGAGTTCCAACCCCCCTGCCATGGGCAGGGACACCAACCACTAGAGCAGGTTGCTCAAAGCCCCATCCAGCCTGGTCTAGAATGCTTCCAGGGATGGGGCATCCACAGCTTCTCTGGGCAACTTGTCCCAGTGTCTCACCACCCTCACAGTAAAGAATTTCTTCCTAATATTTAATGTAAATCTCCCTTCTTTCCATTTAAAACCATTACCCCTCATCCTATCGCTTCACTCCCTGATAAAGAGTCCCTCCCCATCTCTCCTGTAGGCTCCCTTCATGTACTGGAAGGCTGCTACAAGGTCTCCCTGGAGCCTTCTCTTCTCCAGGCTGAACAATCCCAACTGTCTCAGCCTGTCCTCATAAGAGAGGTGCTCCAGCCCTATGATCATTTTTGTGGTCCTCTGCTGGAAGGCTGCTACAAGGTCTCCCTGGAGCCTTCTCTTCTCCAGGCTGAACAATCCCAACTGTCTCAGCCTGTCCTCATAGGAGAGGTGCTCCAGCCCTATGATCATTTTTGTGGTCGTCTGCTGGACCCGTTCCAAGAGGGCCATGTCCTTCCTAATTTGAGGGCTCCAAAGATGGACACAGTACTCCAGGTGGGGTCTCATGAGAGCAGAGTAGAGGGGCAGAATCACCCCCCTCAACCTGCTGGCCACGCTTCTTTTGATGCAGGATCTTGCACTTGGCCTGGTTGAACTTCATGAGGTTTGCATAGGCCCACCTCTCAAGCCTGTGCAGGTCCCTCTGGATGGCATCCCTTCCCTCCAGCGTGTTGACAGTGCCACACAGCTTGGTGTCATCGGAAAACTTGCTGAGGGTGCACTCAATCCCACTGCCCATGTCACCAACAAAGATGTTAAACGGCACTGGTCCCAGTACTGACCCCGGAGGGACACCACTCGTCACTGGCTTCCACTTGGACATTGAGCTATTGACTGTAACTCTTTGAGTGCAGCCATCCAGCTAGTTCCTTATCCACCGAGTGGTCCATCCACCAAATCCATGACTTTCCAATGTTGAGACCAGGATGTCATGTGGGACAGTGTCCCATATCGGACAGTGTGGGACAGTTTTCACCTTCTTACACTCACAAGCTGGTTTTGCCATAAATAAAATGGATGTAAATGAAGAGCTAAGGAAAGAAGTAATTAAAGCTCCACCTCATACAGATGTTGATTTAAAAAGAATATTCCTTTGCTTTCAAGAGCAAAGAAGTAACGCAGTGCTTAGCCACAAGTGCTACTGATTCTGTCTGCCCACACTATCCACCTCCTGGACATAGTCATGCACTGACAAATACCTTGTCAGACCACAGTTTAGCCCCATTCCCCTCTTTCAGGACGGAATTTCCCAAGAGTCTGATCTTTGAGCCAGCTGCAAACCAAACCACATGATCTTGGTCCTTCTGTTAAGCAGCAGGGCCCCTCTAGAAAGAAGTAAGCTCCTCATCTCCAGCCTTTCCCAGCACCTGGTGTGTTAATGTCTCTTTAGACCCTGCAGGGCTGTTGTATTTCTGATGATTTTTGATGAGGAGGGGGGCCAATGAATGAATGTGAACACTGAGTCCTTACTCCTCTAATAAGCCCCAGTTCTCCTTCAGGGCTTGGCAAAGACAGGAGGCCATCTTCACAGGGTCATTAGAGATTTTGAGCAGCAAAGGTTAAGGCTAACTGGAGCAGGCAGATTACGGGGTGAGGCTTCTCCTCCCATGTCATCTTTCTGAATAGCATTTGTCTCTCTGCTGGAAAGACTTGGGGCAGGGCTCACTCGGTAACACAAGATAAATTGCATCCTGTTTATGTAATATGTGAGGTTTGTGAGGGAGAAATAAATAAAAGGAGCATAAACTTGCCCCTTTCTTCTGCAGCTTGTGCTGCAAGATGCTGAAATACCATTAAAACATTTCTGGAAAAGAAACATCAAGAGATGCACTGATGCTGTTGTAAGAATAATTAACTATGTAGTTGCTTCTAGCAGTGTAAGTACTAGTATAATTCAGAATTTGAAAATATACACGCACTTTCATACACTCATGCTCAAATATGAGTCAGGCTCATCTTCAGCATTTTGGTTCTGTGACATCAGCTATAGATATACTGGTGAGCTTATCATAACCCAAAAGCATTTACAGGAGACAACTCAAACTTACTTACAATGACATTTCCAGAATGCACACGGGTTTTTAAGCAACGTGCAATATGCATGAAGAAAATCTACTGACGCAGAGAACAATGAAAAAAACTGAAGTGGGACATGAATTAACATAAGGTACTTTCCAGTTGCCATTACTACCTCTGGTCAGTATTTCAAGTTAAGATCCCTGGTAATTTGAGAAGCGGGTGTGCTGCAGTATTCTCAAAACACTGAGGCTTTGAGGAGGTATGACTCACTGGACCACAGCTGCCTGAGGACTTTCTGAACGTCACCATAAGATGTTCTTTCTGTCTCTCTTGGGAAACAGTCAGTTCAAAATTTAAAATTCCCAAGGGCAATTCTTAAAGGTTTTTTACTTTTAAAATTACCATAATATTGCCATAATTTCTATTTAAGATTTTTTTTTTAGTTGAAGACTTCAGTATTCGTTCCTCAAAGCTGTTCTAAAAAAATATTTGTAATGGGTAGAAGAGTCAACCTTTTCTCTGTGGTAAAGGGCAGGGATGCAACCATTCCCTGCATCTATTTTTTTTATCTATGTCAGCCACAGGAGTCACTATTAAGACTAGTTTTTCTGAGAAGTAGAGGGCAAAAGCAGAAGGGATTTGAGACACCTCAGGCATTCTATGGATGAGCAGAGATACAGTTTGTACTGAAAAACTATGTCAGAGTGCAGGTACGAAACAGCTGAATGTGGCACAGGCGTGATCAGAAGGATGGCCCTTCCACATGAGACTGTCAGGTTTCAGCCACACCAATGTGAGATCTATCAGAGAGAGAAAAATGGGTGAAGAAGTCTCATTTGACTAGATACCAGCAGTCTGACACCAGCTACCAAAATGTTTTATTTAGGTACTTCCACACCAAAATACAGTTGCCTAGGGTACACACGGTCCCCAGGGTACTGAACTAGGATCCGAGTCACAGCACTCTCACTAATAACAGACCACTTTGACCCCAAAACACATCCAGCGTGAGAAAACAAGACAAATCTCTTTTACAATCAACCGAAACACGCAATCAGCATTACTTGACAGCTGGTTTGACCCCAAAACTTTGACCCCAAAACACATCCAG
>JAHREE010000605.1:1605891-1641259 GCA_033628505.1 Tringa tobata | reverse complement strand
GTGTGCGAAGCGGGGAGAAGGGAAGGGTTGTCCGGGGGCGGGCAGGCCGGCCGGCGTGGAGTTTTGCGTGTGGGAGGTGTGTTAGAGGAGCGCCCTCGCACAGGCGGGTGAACAGGCCGGCAGAGGAAGTGACCCTGCCCGCGCCTGTGGTGCGTGGAGGCAGGTTTCTCCGTGCAGGGGCGTGTGTGTGTGTGTGTGTGTGTGTCGGGGGCGTACGGAGGGAATGGCAACGTGTAAGTGTGCAAGAGAGAGGGAACGGGGGAGCACATCCTGCACTTGGGTAACAAATGTGTCCATAGACTTGAGAGGCGCAGAGGGGGCGATCCCACGAACACACAGGCAAGAGGGACAGTTGATCCTGTGTTTTTAATGGTGGGCAAGGTGTTTCACCGCCTCCCAGGGTGATACTGGGAGTGCTTTCTCCCCTCGCTCAGAGTGGAAGGAGGTTGTGCCCATGGTCACCTGCATGGGGCTGCAGCAGGGCACAGCCGTGTGCGTGCGTGCAGGCGGTAGGTGCCGTGGGTGAAGAGGGTGGCAGGAGTGCTGGTGGATGGTGTGGGGAGAGTTTTGGGCAGGTGGGACGGCTGCACGAGTCCACAAGCACGCTGGCGCAGGCAGAGTGCAGAGATTGTAAAGAGGAGTATTCCAGCCTCTTTGATTTTGGAAGTCATCGCTTTAGAAATATGAATGTAGAATTTACAGGTGATATAATTATTTATTTTTTTTTGCGTGTGAAAGATCAATAAAGGAGTCTCTTTTGTACTTGAGACTGCTGACACTTGACACTGGCTACTTGGTTGCTGTAAAATCTGGCCCAGAATTCCCCAATCTTAAAAAGTCCTTGAACCTCTAATAGTCTAAAAGCCTTAAGATGGGATATGGAAGAACAGTAGACCAAAAAAAATTGAGATTAATTACTTCACGTAGTCCTTCGTGGACCACTGTTTTATTTCTTCTTTCTGCTGAAGATTACTAGTCCTAGCAACGTGGAAGAGATGGACCTTGGAAAAGGAAGATAGATCCCAGACTAGAGAAGGCTGTGTAGGTCAAACTAAGTATATCATCGAACACCTACAAAGGAAGAGGCAATTGTTATTGATCGTTTAAAAGAATTTCAGTTCTGAAAAGAGGTGATTAGCCTGCAAAACCTGTTAAAAATCCTAAAATCATAGTGGTAACAAACTTAAAATTATGTAGCTATGACATTACAGCTCTGCTTGAAGGAATATAGTGTTAATGTTTGAAGAGGCTTTGCCATTACTTGTTGACAGTGAATGCTACCTGAAAATACAGAATTATTTTTGCACTTACAGTCTCAGAGTAGGTCATAAGAAAGAATTCTGTTTTTAAATGTGATGTAGCAATACATCACGTGTTTCTTTAGAAATCATCATATAACTTAGCCTGAAAAACAATAAACTGGTTTAATTAGTGGTAAATTCCTCCATGTAGCTGACAGTTACATTGGATTGTTATCAGCCCTTTTGCTAGGGTAAATATTTTGGTTCTTCAGAAAAACGTGTTAAAACTGATGGCAATAGAAAAACTGTGTCTGCACCAAGGCCTGTGTGTGGCTTACTTGCAGCTTTTCTTGTGTTACAGAGGTTTAAGGCAGTACTAAAAATAATTCTGCTTTGGGGCTTACTGTAGCCTATTGTTAACAGAAGTTGAAATAGCATTAATTACTTTTGATTCTGGTCAGTTCATATGTTTTTAAAGTATCTCCCCATCTACCTCTAAAATTATTTCACAAGACTTATTGCAGCCAATAGCAACTGTAATTAAATGTGGTCTGTGTGGGCAGAAAGATGTGTGGTCTAGCAATTCAGTTCTGATAGTTATGTTTTGTAGTTATGGTGAACTACGAGATGTTATTATTCTTCCAACTTACAGAATTATTATCTTATGAGGTGGTCTTTTCTGGATTTGGATTGAAGGGTTCTAGAATTTTAGACACTGTTTGAAGATCAAGGAGGACAGAAAACTATTCTGCTTCTTAAAAGTCTACTTTGCGCAGATGAAAAGATAACTGCTTTGTCAGGGGGGACATAATGGTCTAGCTCAGGCAGGTAACTTGGAGTAAGCAGACTTTGGGTGAGGTCATTTTGTTACTTCCTTGTTCTGTGCCCTTTTACTTAGACTTCCCAGTTTTTATAGTATAGAATGTGTATGCAGCAGTGGCTGACTTGAAGAGTCTTGTGAGAGGTTGGCTTCTAATTATACTAGCATTATTCATGAAGCTTCAGAAACAAGCTTATAGGGATGTCAGTAGTGGCCTTCACATCTTAAGTATGTTTTTATTTGAATTAGTGGCTGGCTTTACATATGAAATGACAGGATGTCTTGCTCAGAACCATCTCCAAAAAGAGGTTGTTTTAGAAATAAGAAAGCAGTGGTTCTGTGAGATCTGAGTCCAGCTAATGTGGTTTCATGTTTTACTTGGTGATAGAGGATAACATGCTCTCTGAACTACCTTTGCACAGCATCTAACATCCTGCAAAGCACTCTCTCTACATTTTCAACATGAGGTACTAAATTTCCTACATACATTTAAAATATGTCAAGCCTGTTGGAGAAAGAAAGACACAAATTTAAACAGATTTAAATATGATTTAAATTTAAAATCATATACGCACATAACCGCAGATGTTTTCAGCATGAGGAAATAATCGGTTTGCCTGAAGGATTATCATCTGGCCTTTTGAAAGTGTAAAACAGTAATTGACACTACTTTTGAAGTAAGGTTCAAATGTAAATTCAAATGAAGGGGCTCAATGTAAACCAAATAATGTCTATTTCTGTATGGCTGAATCCATAGAACTCAGCTTAATTTGTCACAATAGCAATCAAATGTTGAAATTCCAGGCTGTATCTATTCTACTGAAGTTGGTTAGCATGGCCATAGCTGCTTTGCCTGACTAAATGGGCAACGCCATTTCTGTTGCGCTTAGTCATGGCAGCTGTCCTTGCTTTTTGCCACTTCAGTTTAATTCTGAAAGGTGGTGTAAACTACTCTCTCAGGAATCGTAGTTGTTGGAGTTAAACTCGAATAGCATCACTGCCAGTCATAGTTTTGCAGAGCCATAACGGATTGCAAGTGGAGACTGGAAATGTCTCTTACCTTGGACAAGTAAGGGGATACCTTGGGATAGATTTCTGATCACCCAAACACTACTATTATAGCAAAACTGTGTTTCGTTATGTCTGATAAAACCTGAACTGGTTTGTGTTAAAAATAGGGAAATCATTGAAAAGTTGCTGAATTTTGTAAGTTGTGTAAGAGCCTTTATTCTAAAAATTTAGTGAAAAAAAAATAAATTAAACGTAATATAAAAGGAACGTGAAATTGGGTACCAGCATTATCATGCCTGCATACCAGCTGCTCAGAAAGAGCTTCTAGAGCTGTCAAAACCAGTAGAGAGATTGATGTGGCTCTGAGTCAGAGGTAAGCAATCTTTGTGCATTAATCTGGAAAAAGATTACTTGCTATTAAAATGAAGTAAAAATCTGACATACCATTCTCTGGTATGAAATCTAATGTTACTTACTTAAAATACAGTTGTTTTTGAACGAGAAAACCAAAAAGATTATAAATAAGTGGTCAGATACCCTCTGCTGCCAATTTAATAGTTTCTGTTTGTGAGGGAGAGGAAATTTGGATTATTTGGGGGGAGTTATTGTATCCTTTTTTAATAGGCTTTTCTTTTTCTCCAAAAGGTTTTTTCAAACTGTTAAATGGAGAAAAAAAAAAAAAAACCTGAAAAAAAACCACCAAATCAAAATACAATAAAAACAGCAAGGCAAAATGGTGAACTGAGGATAGGTAAATTTTAAAAATGATGACATAGTTTAATCAGCTACTAACCAGGCTGGATTGGTTTAGGATAACGTTTTGTAACAGTAACTGTTTGTTGATGTTGCTTGTAAAAATACTAAGTTTCTGGGGCATTTCAATTGCCAGAAACTTTTTTTTTTTTTTAAATAGCCTCCAAATTGCCTGATGATAGTCATCATCCTTATTTGTCTACTTGTCTTCAAAAGTTGTTGTCTTATTGTAACCTACTATTGTATTATTGCATATCTTGTTTTAGTCAATGTTTAACTGACTTTACATCACCAAAGTGTGTTTAACCAATATGTAAACTGACTTGGGCAAAAGCTTTCCCTTTTTGTTCACACAGCCTGTCAGTGGATATATTTTTTAGCAGTTTGTTCCATTCCATGGGTTTGGAATATGATATTTTTTCTTTCATTTAATTTTTCCACTTATACAGAAGTTTCCATCTGAACAGGAAAAAGTCGTTTTACTCTTTAATTACAGTTGAACTTCATAATACTTATATATTGCATATATCAAAATTGTACATATTATTTACAGAAATAAAGATATTAAAATTAAGTGGGGTTTAACTAAAAAAAAATCTGGCCTTTTCTAAAATCTTTCAGTGATAGGTACTGTAAGGTGTATCAATGGATGAATTAATATGTGTCTACAATTCTGGGCTTCCCTTGTGTATGCTGTTCATGAAGTGTATCATTTACTTGCTATAAAGATTACTATTAATACTGGTTTGTTTTTTTTTCCCTTCTTCTTTCAGGAAGTGTATTTCAAGAATCTTTCAAAACAGAAACAAAAGGAAGTCATGGAGAAGAATGGAAACAACCACAAACTTCGTGTTTGTGTTGCTACTTGCAACCGTGCTGATTATTCAAAATTAGCTCCCATTATGTTTGGTATTAAGGCAGAACCACAGTTCTTTGAGCTTGATGTCGTAGTGCTTGGTTCCCACCTGATTGATGATTATGGGTAAGGCAAATTTTTGTATCTCTGACAATCTGTTTCTGAGGTGTTATTGATAACATCATGAATGTTAGGTAACAAAATCCCTGTCATCATTAACGTACACAGCAAAATTTTAAATGTATTTTTCAGATTTTATTTAATTTTGCAGCTCCTTCTGAGACTGCATGTTTCTGGTTTTTTTTTCCAATGAATCTTGGAATTTTAGAAAACTGTGTAAATGCTGTAACTGAGATCTTCAACATGATCACAGACTTTATGAAGTGAGAAGCTCAATTCATTCAGATTTCTGTAAGAATCTGGTGATTATCAAATGAAAATGTGCTAAAGTTTTTAATTTTCACAGAGAAAAGGTAATCTTCAGTCATTTTAAGTTGCAGTTCTTCCACTTTGTGTAGTTATTGGAGAAAGTATTCCCTTGGGATATGGAATATATGTTAGTTCTTACTTCAAGGATTGTGGGAGAAGGAAGTGGTTGAACTTTTAGAAATGTTATGCATATTTTCAAGTAAAGACACTTTTTGGACTTTCCAATGAGAAATTTGGGCACTTTATAAGTTAGGGTTTGAGAAAATTACACTATCTCAACTACTAAGACAGGAAGTTCCACTGCTGCCCATTCTCAGTACAGAATCACATGGGGTTGGAAGGGACCTCTGGAGATCATCTACTCCAACCCCCCTGCCAGAGTTCTGTATATTTATATATAGTGCTCTGTTCCTTGCTTTGGACGTGGTTTTCCTTCTAATAACATGGCAAGGTGAATTCAACATCACAAAATTAACCTGATTTAAAAAAAACCAAACTTCTAACCAGCTTAGCATATTGAATTACATCCTGTCTGACTGGAGAAATAAGTTAATCCCAAATTAATTTGAGGAAGAGGAGAAGCATGGCCCTGATTTTTCTACAGTTCTGAACCCTTTGCTGTCTGCAGAGCTTGTGCAAAGTAATAAGAAATACTACTTTTCCAATTCAAAGGTGTTTTAACACCTGTCTCTCTGATGTAAATTATTTCTAATGCACAAAGCAATACAGATTTTGATCTGACAATTTTGTTGCTATTAGTTGCTTTGTGGTAAGCATTTTTAAACCCTGGTACTGCTTGGGTTTTCTTTTTCAGTACCTAGCCCTGCAGCCCTTAATCTGTGGGACTCTAGAGGATTAGTGGGTCCTCAAAATGTAGGTGTTCTAATGTAGGAGTAGGGTAATCAACAGTAACAGAATTCAAGTGATAGTGATCAGTTTCTTACTGAAATGTTTGGAGGATAGTAAATGAAACAAAACACCAAAATGCAGTCTTGTTTGTTCCCTAGATTTTGAGCTTTCAGAAGGGAAAGAATATAGAAGAAAATAGAAGATTTTTTTTTGAGATAAATGTGCACAGTAGGGGAAGAACAAGGGTATTTGAAATGGAGTTGGTAATGTAATGCAGTTTATGCTATAAAAATCTGAGCCATTTTACTTGGTTACATAAAAAGGATTTGCCTTTTTTAAAAAATCAAATTACTTGCCAAGTTACTTGTAGGAAAATATCGTGTGTGATACAGCAGTGAGCAGAATTGAATAGATAGGTAGGGTTTTCTTTAGTTACACAGAATGGAGACTGCTTCTTTACTTGAGGTGGAGCACTTTATAGATGTGGCTATCTTTGCTAAGCTTGCAGGTTGTAAGATTTCCTTTTGCAGAATGTGAGTAGCAGGGTGGATTTAATGAAAATTAAATCTGATTTAAATCAGTTGAAAAGTGAATGTGTCAGATGGCCTGAAGGCAAAATTGGAAAACTTCTTGATTTTTTTCTCTTATTCCAGCCAGAGCATGCAGACTGCTTAGGTCAGGTTTAGTGAATGTGGAAGATGGGTAATGTTATACAGAGGTGTGAATTTTCATATTTCAAATACATAACTGTGAACAGCAACAATTGTCAATATTCAAGGAATGTTTTAACTTTATCATTATGGAATGAAGCTGGTAGTATACATGGAAAATCTTTTTTTGTTAGTGTCTTCTGAACTTAAGGCCTCTTTGTGCAGTGATCTCTTAAGTCTATGAGTATATAAGTGTTGATACATCTCAAATACAGAATCTGAAAAGTGGATGCTAGCTGCAGGATGCTTTCCTTGAACATACAGGCCTCAGCTTTGCATCATACCTGTTGTATTTATACATTTGTCCAGCAAAGTCAATAGATGGGTAAGGAGTCAACATACCTTTCCTGAAAGGAAGTCATGCCATATCTGTTCTCTGAAAGGCTCCAGAAACACATGAACAAAGCGTTTGATTTCTGAGGATTTCCAGAACATATTCAGCAAAGCTTCTCATTAAAGGTGTCTAGAAAAATTTGATGCTTGGAGTATGAGGGAAGATCCTCACATGGATGAGAACATTCTGTAAAATTGTAAAAACAAGTTTTCTCAAAGAAGGACCTGTGATAAGCAGGCCTTTTTTTTCAAATGCAGTACAACTATTTTAATATGTAGTTATTTTGTCAAGCTATGCTGCTGTAAAACCAAGTTGTATTTACTCTAACTCTTTTCTTACCTTCAGTAATACCTATCGCATGATTGAACAAGATGACTTCGATATTCATACAAGATTGCACACCATTGTGAGAGGGGAGGATGAGGCAGCTATGGTGGAGTCAGTGGGCCTTGCATTAGTCAAGTTACCAGATGTCCTGAACCGCCTGAAACCTGACATAATGATAGTTCATGGGGACAGATTTGATGCTTTGGCTCTGGCCACATCTGCAGCCCTGATGAACATTCGCATTCTTCACATTGAAGGCGGGGAAGTCAGTGGGACCATTGATGACTCTATCAGACATGCTATAACCAAACTGGCCCATTACCACGTGTGCTGCACAAGGAGTGCAGAGCAGCATTTGATAGCCATGTGTGAAGACCATGACCGCATCCTTTTAGCGGGATGTCCCTCATATGACAAGCTTCTCTCTGCAAAGAATAAGGACTACATGAGTATTATACGCGTGTGGCTAGGTAAGCAGGCCACTTCTTATGTTTTTCATATGACTTTTAACGCTATACAAACTCAGTAACTGGGTTATCAGTCTGTGGTATCTGTTCACTAGTGGCTCTGAGAAAAGTACAGGAGAGAAGGAGATGGACTTATTGCTAATAAGCTTACGTTTGCTTAATTGGAGATGATTATCAAGCATCAACCTGCTTCTCAAAAATAACAGTATATTTGGTAATACTATCTAGTGTTTCTTTGTTTCTTTCTTTCTGCATTTTCTTTTTCTTTTGTTCTGTGTTCTACCTCGTATAGCTGGAAAGCTGCAAATCTGTCCTAGTAAACACACCTGGTCCTTTTGCCAAATCAAAAAAGTAACTCCTTAAATGGGTAATTTTTCTGAGCTGAACAATTTAAAAACAAAACAGTCTTACATGAACAGTTATTTTGGTGCGAAGGATATATTTAAATAGAATCAAAGAAAATTTAAGTAGAATCAAAGCTGTTCAAGGCTAATCTAAAAAAAATCAGTGGGAATTTATATTAGGAACATTCTTTTGAGGAATGCACTGCAACAATGGGGTTTTGTGTTTGCTTTTTCTCTTTGACAAAGCAATCTTCTATATTGACCTGTGTAGTTGGAACCTGGAATTTTCTTGGATGAGTAGCTGAATATTTTGCAGATAAACTTCTTTATCAAATGTTCTGAAACAAGTATTACAGACTTTTTTAAAGCAATGGGAATGAAGTCTTTGATTGAGAGTGGACAACTGACAGAAAACCTGAGCAGCTTCAGGAGTTTCACGTTACTCCAGATTTGCACTGTTTTGAGAACAGGCTCTTGAC
This sequence comes from Tringa tobata, assembly GCA_033628505.1. NCBI lineage: Eukaryota > Metazoa > Chordata > Aves > Charadriiformes > Scolopacidae > Tringa > Tringa tobata. Next base: position 1,632,639 of record JAHREE010000605.1, on the reverse strand, counting down.
TCTGGTACAATCTTGGAAAGCTTTAAATGTAGGCCTGCAAGTTAACAGTTTGTTGGGGTTTAGGTAGTGGTCTCTAAAGTTATGAGACTTGCTTAGAGAGGCAAGTAACAAGATAGATCCTTCCGTCGCTGCCTTCAGTTTTATTGTAGCATTAAAATTTATATGTTGGATATCCCATTCAGTGCCTTGACTCTTCAGGCTTTCATGTCAATTGTTTCAAAAGTATGTCCTCCCTGCCTCTTACTGCTCAATGCCAATGAAAAAACTTTTCTTGGGCTCCATTTGGACAGGTGAAGATGTCAAAACCAGAGATTATATAGTTGCTCTGCAACATCCTGTAACCACAGATATTAAACATTCCATAAAGATGTTTGAGCTGACACTAGATGCACTCATCTCCTTCAACAAGAGAACACTTGTTCTGTTCCCCAATGTGGATGCAGGTGAGTGAAACACCTTAATCACAGAGGGACATATAACAGATTGTCTTTAAAGCATATATTGTTTTTTATAGAGTGCTTTTATCCCAGAACCTCCAGCCAGATGGAAATAGCTAGATGGTCTCAGCATGAGGTGTGCATCTGCTGCAGCTCTATGCTCACATTGCTGGAGGATATTTCAGCTTTTCAGTGTGGGGAAGAAGATGAAGGGAAACAATGTGAGACATAAAAGCAATGTCAGTGCCTCTTAAATTAACTAAAAACTACACAAAGATTTTTGCTGTGGATTTTGGGGTCCAACTTGGGCTTATGTGCCCAGCTCTGCAACTTACACTTTGAGGATAACTATAGAACAAAAACAATTCTGAGCTGGCAACTCAACGAACAGCTATTTGCTCCTTTGGATGTTTTGACTTTCAGTTTAATGACAGAACTTGAATCATTTCTACTTCTTGTTTTTCTGCAGGAAGCAAAGAGATGGTTCGGGTGATGAGGAAGAAGGGCATTGAACATCATCCCAATTTTCGGGCAGTAAAGCATGTCCCATTTGACCAGTTCATTCAGCTAGTTGCTCATGCTGGTTGTATGATTGGTAACAGCAGTTGTGGTGTCAGAGAGGTGGGAGCATTTGGTACACCTGTCATCAACCTGGGGACGCGTCAGACAGGAAGAGAAACAGGTACAAGTTTGCTTAACTACTTTCATTTCCCCATGGTTCTGAGGTTTTTTTTCTTCCACGGGATAAAGTCAAATGAATGTTTGACAGAAGCCATCTTGAAGTATCGGTGTAACATAACTTTTAAAGCTCTGCTGGCTATTCCTGTATCATGTAAGATAATGAGGCTATTATCTATAGACAAGTTAAAATATATTTGCAGTGGATTCCATTTCACAGAATAGCTAACTAATTCTTTTCCTTTATAGCTAGTTTGATGTTCTACATGTATGACAGTTTCACTTCAAAAAATATAAACTCTTCACCTGTTCAGGAAGTAACTGTATTGCAGTATTTCACAGAAACGCAGATGTGACACAGCAGCTATTTACCTCCTGTTTTCATTTGTGCATTTTTAATTTAATAGTAGAACTCTGCTGAAGGCTAGCATTCTACTCTGTAGTGTTTTGTAATGCACAACAGCATATCATAGGAGTCACCACTGCTTTACTGGGAGCAAGGGGAGGCACATAATTGATGAAGAGTGATGTTGATCTGGCTGGAGTCTTTCCTGCTCAGAGGAAACAAAAAAAATTATTTCTCCACTTCTAGAGACGTTCTTACCTTCTAATGTGATTCGAGGAGCTGACCTGTCCTATTATGTTAACTTTTGTAATCTAGGTGAAAATGTCCTTCATGTTCGTGATGCAGATACACAGGATAAGATTCTGCATGCTCTACAGTTGCAGTTTGGTAAACAGTATCCATGGTAAGTATATTCTTGCTCCATTGGAGGGTATGTTACAGCAGTAGATTAGTCTCGAGGTAGTTCATGATATTGGATTGGAGTGCTTTTAATGCACTAATCTGAGGTTATAAATTATTTCTCATTTCACATACTTTATTCAGAATCATAATGCAGTATCTGGTATGCAGATTAGCATTTGAAGACCAAAATGTTACTTGTAGTGTTTTGATACAACTAGTAATTTAACATCCAATGGAAAATCAAGAGGACAAAATTTATATGTTGGCTTAATCCACCCTGACTTAATAGAGCTTGTTCCCCAGAGAACATCCTCTCTGCCTACTTACGACTCATGCCTGCAGGACACACTACTTTATAGCTGGATTGACCTCAGGCATGTTATGGAGAGAGTCCTGAGTGCAAGCTTCCAGGGGAGCTGCATGATTATACCAAGTCGGTTTTAGTTACTCTTCAGCTATACAGTATTGACTCTCGGTTCTTTAACATACAAGTTCTTACAAACTTCAAGAGACAACAGTTGTCTAATTAAGGACAAGAATCAAAAGTATATTTCTTAAGAAACTCAACAGAGTAAAAAAAAAAAAAAGAATTCTGTAATACCAAATGTCTGACACTGTGTATGATGATATTTTAAAATCAGACTTGCACGTTGAAAACTGATGTGAAAGTACAGTTTATTACATAGTTGTCATCTAGGTGGTAAGTATATTTTGTCTGGACTTGTAGCACATACATAAACTTTCTATAATATAGAGCTTTATCATGTTGGTCCTTTCATTAAACCCTTTTTTTTTTTTCATCATTAGCTTTCCAGTTTTCTACATTCCATGCTTTGTATTCCAAAATGAAGCTAGTGCCAAAATTGCACCATCTATTGTGTGATCTTCAAACTACTGACACTTATCTACCATATCCCATAACAGACTTGAGTAGTGTGAGCTGCAGCATTGTTAGTGTAGCCATATCATAATTTTATAAAGACCTAGTGTTACAGCCTTCTGTCATATGAAGAACTTTATAGATTGCAGTGTTATTTCCAATTAAATTTTTTTTTTTTTTGTATTGTAGCTCAAAAATATATGGAGATGGCAATGCTGTTCCAAGGATTTTGAAGTTCCTTAAATCTATTGACCTCAAAGAGCCATTGCAAAAGAAATTCTGTTTTCCTCCTGTCAAAGATAATATCTCTCAAGATATTGACCATATTCTAGAGACACAGAGTGCTCTGGCGGTGGATCTAGGCGGAACAAATCTCCGAGTAGCAATTGTCAGTATGAAGGTAAGTATTCTGTTGTGCTTTAAGATATACTGCCAACTCCATTGGGCTTTGTGGTTCTGTTCCTACAGTGGAGATCAGAGCTTAAGATGCAAAAGAGCTCCAAGACAAAGCAGTCCTACTGGCTTTTGCTGTTGAGGGGTAAAGCAGATTTTCCCTCATTTGTTGCTTTTCACATACAGTCTTGATCCAACTTGCCTGCTGATCTTCTAAGACAGCTGTTAAACTAGTAAAGCCCATTTGCTGATACATGGTCCTGGCTGCTCCCTCTCTATGGGAAGTCATAGAAACCTCAAAGAATAGGACAACTTGCAGATGTGTTGGTTCCCTGTAAAAGGTGACTCAGTTCACCCTGCAACTTTTTATATGTCAAGCAAAAAAAGATAAAAGCTCCAGGAGTGGTCTTTTTATTTCCCCACTGCTTTAATGCAGCCATGTAATGGACACAGAACCGTTTTGAGCAACAACAAGCATCTAGCAAAGCAATTTACAGAGGGAGAGTGGTGGGTTCAGGATACAGAATTTTGCATCTCTTCTACCAAGAGAAGAACAGCCAGTAATCAGAAATTCTCAGTATCTTCCTGCATAGAAGCATAATCAGTAACACAGTACTGAGCCTCAGCTGGAAGAATATTCATTGTAATGCCTCACATCGGAGGGACATAGACCAACTGGAGGAGGAAAAGCAACAATAACCATTACAGACATGGAAAACGGGAAAAAGTTGAAGAAACTAGAATTGCGTAGTCTAGTAAAGAGGAAACTGACTGGAAAGAAGAAAAAAGCCTTAAGACATTTAGAAGCCTCTTCCATGAAGAGAAAAATCAGACTTGCATAAACAAGTAGTAAAGTCTTAAAACAGTGGAAGGGGAAATTATTTTAAAGTTTTTATTGCCCAGCTTAGCCATCAATGCAAGAGAATAGCATTGATATTGCATCTCTCCAGATGTTAGAGATAGTCTGGAAGGGTATGGTGTCTTCATTGCAGAAATAGTAGGAACTGGTTTTAGAAGGTCTTCTAATACCAGCTGAATTATAGTTTGTTGCTCTTCCATTGGAAGAGTGGTAGATTTGAGTTTTATGATGATCTAAAATTCCTATCAGGGTTTTTGTTTTGCTTTTGTTTTTTTAATTGTGTTGGCTGTGTCCTTTGATACATGAAAAGAGGTGCTTGATGGTTTAATACCATCATCAGAATATGTAGAATAGGACATGTACATTAGAATTGATAGAGACTTTACAGATTGAGTGAGTTTTGAATCTGAAGTACCTCTCTTTTGTAAAGTAACCCATTTGAAATAGGTTTGAAGTTACAGCTTTGTAAAGGCTGTATGGAGAGATGTTCAGGTTTAGGGATACTGTGTGATTTAATGGTCTCCATGCTTAGAAGTTCTTCAGCCCGCTTCTCTGGTACAGTAGGAAGTTTTCCATTCTGCTGCATGTGTCATAGCTTATAGTAATAAGCACTTCTCCTAATAAGTATGCACGCTTGCATAGCTTCACTAGTCATAGATAACATATTACAAAAGTTTGGTAGCTAACTGAGAATGATGAAAGTTCATGCTTGGCAAAAATAACAAACTGAAGTCTTAAAAAACAGCAAGTGGGGCTACCAAAATGGTGTCAGTATCAGTCTGCTGCCAGATCACTTGCAAAGGCATCTTATAGTGAAGCAAGTAAATATACCTATGACCATCAGCTGATTATCCAGATCAGTATATTTTTTTAGAAGTAAAATTGACACTACGTTTTCTGCCAACATAAACCAGAAAAAATTAATTATAAAAAAACCCCATCCATTTTGCAGACTGTAGCTTGATGTGCCTTTTATGAAGTTGACATGTTAGCAAATAAGAGGGAAAAGGATCAGACTTTCATATTACACTTTATGCAACAGATGTAAGTATTTAAGAGGAAATGGGAGAGTTGAAGATGTAGTTTTATTTTCACTAAGAAAATCATAGAATTTTCTAGGTTGGAAGGTATCTTTAAGATCATCTAGTCCAACCGTCAAACTAACTCTGATAAAAAATAATAATAATAGAAAAAACCACCAAACCATGTCACTAAGGACTATGTCTACCCATCTTTTGAATACCTCCAGGGATGGTGCTTCAACCACTTCCCTGGGCAGCCATTCCAGTGCTTAATAACCCTCTCAGTGTAAAAATTTTTCCTAATATCCAATCTGAACTTCCCCTGGGGCAACTTGAGGCCATTTCCTCTTATCCTGTTGCCNTGAATACCTCCAGGGATGGTGCTTCAACCACTTCCCTGGGCAGCCATTCCAGTGCTTAATAACCCTCTCAGTGTAAAAATTTTTCCTAATATCCAATCTGAACTTCCCCTGGGGCAACTTGAGGCCATTTCCTCTTATCCTGTTGCCCATGACTTGGGAGAAGAGACCGACCCCCACCTCTCTACACCCTCCTTTCAGGTAGTTGTAGAGAGCGATAAGGTCTCCCCTCAGCCTCCTCTTCTCCAGACTGAATAACCCCAGGTCCCTCAGCCTCTCCTCATAAGACTTACACTCCAGACCCTTCACCAGTTTTATTGTCCTTCTCTGGACCCGCTCCAGCACCTCAATGTCTTTTTTGTGGTAAGGGGCCCAAAACTGGACACAGTACTTGATATGGGGCCTCACCAGTGCCGAGTACAGGGAGATGATGATCTCCCGAGTCCTACTCACCACGCTGTTCCTGATACAGGCCAGGATGCTGTTGGCCTTCTTGGCCACCTGGGCACACTGCTGGCTCATGTTCAGCTGACAGTCAACCAACACCCCCAGGTCCTTTTCTGCCAGGCAGCTCTCCAGCCACTCTGCCCCAAGCCAAAACAACCGAGTTTTCAAAGCTCCTTTTAAAAGATGTTTTGTCTTCTGATGTTTGCTGCAGCTTTGTCTTCTAAAATAACTTCCTCTCATTCCTTTCCCCCTCCAAACCAAAACTGAAGAGGAAACTAAACATAAAAATTCCCAAATCCTATTGCTGATGTGATTCTGAGATGGTGGGATCTAATACTCAGACCATTAAGGTCTTGGAATTTTCCTTGTTATTTTGACAACAATGGGTCAGACATGTTGCATACAGAATTTGTTACTCCTTTTTGATTATTTGTATTAATACAATGCTGTTAACTTAGATATATTATAGAGTATATAGGATATAATAGGGATAATAACACTGCAAAGCGGTGTTCTTCTGCAGTTTCCTGGCCTAATCCTGCAATATCATGTGCTCTAGGCAATCCTGCTTTAGCAGGGAAGTTGGACCAGGTGATCTCTAGAGGTCCCTTCCAACTCTGACAATTCCACGATTAACATTACATTAAGATTAGTTCCTTAGTACCCACAGATTCAGGCATGCATAATAAATGCTTTCATTACCAGTGCATGACTCCTAGGGTTGAAAATAATCCCTCCCTTGTATAACATACATCACAGTAGGTGGTACTCCAGAAATATTTCAAGTGACTTGAAAGTATAATTGCTTAGAAGAAAAGTTATTTCATAGGATAGTAAATTCTGCATTGAAATTTCTAGCATCTCTCTCTGGCTGACTCTCTTCCTGCGGGTAAAACAGCAGTGTCTGTAACACCATGCAAAACTTTCATGTAGGCAAATTTGAAACATTTTTTTCTTGAAGCACAATGGCTTTTCTGTCCTTTTTAGCAATTGCTACTCTCACTTTTTTTTAACACTTTAGTATTGAGCTTAAGTGCACTGCTATATCGCAGTTAAGTCTCAACAACAGTTCCAGTAGCTGCTGTGATATTTCCTTGCACAATTCATGTGTTTCATAAAATATGTATTCTGTCTCGGACAGGGGAGGTTGATTGCAGAAGCAGAATGTAATATCTGGTCTTACAAACGTGTCCCCAGAGTTGTCAGGAATCTTGCGCAGAACAGACTGTAGGACCAAGATCTAAAGCATGCATGTTTGGTTTTGTTTTTTTTTTAGAAACAAGTTATGACTCTCCATTTTCAAGTTGACCTGTAGTTTAAATTGAAGAGAAATTTCACCACGAATAACATTTCTGTGGGGCACATTTTGTTGTTTTTAATTTCTAGGGTGAAATAGTTAAGAAGTATACACAGCTCAACCCTAAAACTTATGAAGACAGACTAGAATTAATTCTAAAGATGTGTGTAGAGGCTGCGTCAGAGGCAGTAAATGTGAACTGCAGAATTTTGGGAGTGGGTAAGTAAACAAACAGTAACTTCATCTTTTCAGCTAAGTTTTTCAACATGAAATGAAATCACTACTGATTAATTTAAAACACCTTTTTAAGAGGGATCTTGTGTATTTTAAGTTCTTAAATTACATTCTTAACACAAGTTTTTCAAATGTCTGTGAAAATGAGAAGTTGACTATAAAGATTGAAGTTGCCCCAGTCTGTAGCAGCCATGAAAGCAATCTGCTAAATTATATCTAAACTACATCTAAAATGTATGGTGTATAGATTTGGAGGATTTTGGAGCTCCCTGCAGTCTCAGAATTGTGAGTCAGATGCTTAGTGTATATTGAAACAGCTCTTGAAACAACTGCAACCAAGTCAAGTTTCCTCTACTGTCTGTAAGCCTTTCTGTATGGCCAGAATCAACTGTGCAGCAGAATTCTTAGTTACCACTAGGGCAGACTAAAAATGCTAAAATGTTAGATTAAACTTGCAGCTAACAGAGACAAAAGCAGCCTTTTTGTTGACTGCTGGTTTACTTAGACTGTGATAGAGTTCCCTGTTAAACTCTGTGTTTATACCAGAGAGGACTTCTTCAGTTTAAAGATGACTGGAAGCTTTGCTCTTAAATATTAGTTATTTATGAAGGTGTCAATTAATTTGTCCTGGATTTTTAAGGAGGACATTAAATCCTCATTTTAGCTGAAAAATGCTCCAAAAGAGAAGTAGTTTGCTCCAGATCAAAACTTGAATCACACAGTACGAAGAAAAGCTAATTTGAATGTCTTTTAAAAGTATCTTTCAAAACCATGTTAAGTATACAAAGTCGTAAGAAGAAATATGTCACACTTTGAAATCAGATATTTCAGACTAGCTGTTGGGTAATACACATGACTTAACCACCCATGTTACTTTATTTTGACCAAATGCTAAATCTTGAAAGCCTCATTGTTCGTGTAGAAAAGATGGTAAACTCTGCAGTAGTCACTGCTGCAAGAATCTAAGAACAGTTTACAGCCAGCTACATTTATTAGGATAATGAAGCTATAAACTGGTTCACAGAGGTTTATATATAAGGAAAAAAAACTTTCCTTTTGTTTGTCATTTTACAAGAATTACATTCCTGTTTATTCTTCAGCCCCCTTCCTTCTGTGACCGATGGCTTACTGTTGCATTACTGAGTAATGAGAGGAAAAGTTGTGCTACAGCATAAGAAATTTCTGACCTGGTTGTTTTCACTAACTGCTCTTTGCCTGATTCAGACTCATAGTTTGAATCAGAATACAAGCTGAAATGGAAAGTTCTCTTTAGAAAATGGTATATAATTCCTATGGGAATAATTAATTTATTAGATTCTAGTCATCTCCTTAAGGCTAACAATCATAAGATGGAGAGTTCCATCTCCATTTCTTTGGAAAAACTTTTGCAAGACTCAGCAGAAGGACTGGACTTACTACTCAAAGCCCAGTGATTATTTTTAGTCATTCTAAATCTTGAGAGTTACAGCAAATTTCAGGACACATCTGCTGTTCCAGGGTTTGAACAATTTATTTTGTACAGGTTGCTGTTGTATGTGGTTTTTTTATAGGTGACTAAAAAGCAATACAAGTATTAAGTGATTTGCTACAATCTTGCCAAATGCAGGAATGTTAACTCTCTGACTAACACTAACCATTACCCATCTAGTTAGTCTTAAGACTAAGATACTGGGTGCATTGTCACTACAGCAATGGAGTTCTGTGAATTATCTTTACGTGTCAGAAATTGCACTGGCAGTAATACTTAGAAATTTTTACTTTCACACTCTACTTCCAATGCCTAGCATTAGAAATAAAAGTACTTGTCATGGCAAAGAGAAAAATAGATCCTTTACGTAAAGTATTACACAGACTTAGTTTCAGTTTTTTTCTCCTATGTTTCTGGGGTTTAGGTATTTCCACAGGTGGACGGGTAAACCCCCGAGAAGGAATTGTGCTTCACTCTACAAAACTCATTCAGGAGTGGAGCTCTGTGGATCTCAGAACTCCAATATCCGATGCCTTGCACCTGCCAGTCTGGGTCGACAATGATGGAAACTGTGCCGCTCTAGCAGAGAGGAAATTTGGTCATGGAAAAGGAGTAGAAAATTTTGTAACACTTATTACTGGTACAGGTGGGTATGTTATAGTTCAATGAAACTCAAAGTGAAAACACCAGGACCATCACCCAGAGGCTCAGCTAATCTTAAAAGCATAAGGACTACCATTGTTCCTGGAAAATCCTAATATATTAGGTTCTTAAACCAAACATCATTTAGCCACTGTATTTATTTGTTTCTTTAATGTACTTTATTCATGCAAATGAAACCTTTTGCATAGTATAAGCTTCTTGATAAAAGAAGTTCTACTGCTACAAGCTATGTGGGCAAACCATTTTTTCAAAATAAGGAAAATCCGAGCAACTTTACCTGGAATTATTTTGATTTTTTCAGCTTTATAGCTTAATTCTCTTCCAGTTGCAGAAATACAAGTCAGATCAGGATACATACCTAGAAGATAAGCAACTGAACATGAGAGATGATGCTTATTATAGCTCAAACACAAATGTGGGGTAACTTTCCTCATTTTTTAAGTATATAGTCCTTTAAAATGGTGGCAATAATAACTAGTTGATGAATCCCCACCCAGAGTTTGGGAAGATGCAGCAGAGGATTGCAGATTTAAGTATCCTTGGCTCTTTGGCACAGAGGTTTAGGTCTCTAAGTATAGCCTTAAAACATATCCTCTGAAATGCAAAAATTTTAAGGCCACTTGAAAGGTTAGTTTTGATTATAAAAAGTATGACTCATAAGCTTAAAAGATCTGTCATATTAGTTCAATACCATCCATGGGCTTTTTAAGAAAGGAAAAGCATTATATACCATTTTGATACATATATGAATAGGAAGGAGCTATGAGCTTGCTTATAGAGATGTGTTGAATGAGTTCTTCAATAGCCAGTAATTTTTTGGTTTGCAGCATAGAAGATCACTGATGCACATATTTTATCTTGTCTGTGGTAGAATAAGCAAATGTCAATGTCCTGCAGAATTGAGGTCTTTAAAAACTGTATGTAATCCTCTTTTTTAACTCTTTTTTTTAAAATTGTTTTTTGTTAATTGATGAAGTTTTCATATCTTTGCAGGAATTGGAGGTGGAATTGTTCATCAACACGAATTGATCCATGGCAGTTCTTTCTGTGCTGCTGAGCTTGGGCACATTGTTGTATCTTTAGATGGACCAGAGTGCCTGTGTGGTAGCCAAGGATGTATAGAAGCGTATGCCTCTGGAATAGCATTACAGAGAGAAGCTAAGAAACTACATGATGGTATCTACATCCTTTATTTTGAAAACATGATTATTAAATTGCAGTACAGGAAGACACCTGAAAGGTGTTATTAAGAAAAATAGACCTGCCATCTCTTTCTAGGAGGACACGAGAATAGGTGTACAGGCAACCAGGTAAAATTCCTGTGTATGCCCAACCCAGGAGCCACCACAACCTGCGTAGTACAGTACAATTCTTTTTTGGTGATGGCAAGAACCAGGCAAGCCACATTTGGAACCACTGGTCTCAAAATTACCAGAAGCAGGTAGTAGAGCTTAGTTTCCCCTTTTCAAGTGTGCTGTAAGGTAATCTGACAGGCATTCTGTGAAGTTTGGTTTAACAGGGATTGTCTTTCAGCAACAGCTTCTCAGATAAGTTCGAGAAGACTTATATTTTATTTTAACTTTTGGGGCTGAGACTAGGGAATTACCATACTACCTGAGTTTGATGCCCTGCTTCTACAGGTAGTTCCCTGCATAATATGGATGTGATCACTCTGCCTACCCTCAGGGTTGGATGGATTGCTCAGTATTCAGGCTTCAGTATGCAAGTGAAAGAGATGTGAAGATCTTAACTGTCTGTTTGTCACCTTCTATTTCTTGACTTACCACATCACTATGTTTTGTTCTTTTGGCTTTCTCTCCTCCTCTTCGAACAGAGGATCTGCTTTTAGTAGAAGGAATGTCAATGAAGAAGGAGGAGGTTGTTAGCGCTGCACATCTCATTCAAGCAGCTAAACTTGGGAACACAAAAGCAGACAGCATTCTCAGAACAGGTGAGAACATAGTCCGAAGGGGGGAGCCCTCCCATGATTGTATTTTGGGGGGTACACAAACGGTAATGAACTGTAACACTACAAACACTCAACTCTACATATTGAGGACCTCTCTATATAAAAATTACTACAGGTAATGAAATGTTAAATATAAATGTTGGAGGAAATGTGAGCAGAAGTGTATATTAACTAATGAATGAAAAGATGAAAAGACTCTGCAAAGGTCAGTTCAGAAAAAAGTGAGGTCTCAACATTCTCATATTGGAAAGTTTGGGGACACTTCATCGTAGGCAAATGAATGGCTAGTCTGAGCAAGCAAAGGCAATTTACGTATTACTTTACATATGGTAATTTACTCTTTTTACTAGCTAAGATGGTAGAGTAATGCTTTCCTATTCTCTCTTAGCTTACAAGCGTGGCAATATATTGCTTTGTCTCTCACATCCGTATCATTGGATAATGCATTGCTGTGCAATAAAATTGCTTTTCTTTAACTTTCTAAAGAAAAATTAATGGCAAACATATTGTTTGATAACATAAAACTCAAAACTGTCTGCCATGTGGATTAGAACACTTTCCTGACAGTGTCATTTGCTAACAGACCTATTTCAAATACCGATGCCTGGACTGATTTGAGTATTCTGCTTAATTTCTTTTTACTTTATCTTTTCAGCTGGGACAGCCCTAGGCCTTGGAGTTGTGAACATTCTGCACACCATGAACCCCTCTCTTGTGATCCTTTCTGGAGTTCTAGCTAGCCACTACGTTAATGCTGTCAAAGATGTGATAAATCGACAGGCTCTGTCCTCTGTTAAAACTGTAGATGTGGTGGTCTCAAATCTAGCAGATCCTGCTCTTCTTGGAGCTGCTAGCCTGGTACTGGATTATACTACACGTAGAATATACTAGGTACCTGGAAAAATTATAGAAATGGACTATTCAAATTCCTAATGGGTGGAGGGAATACTTTGCCTAAAATCTTTCTTTGATGAGAGCAGCTACTGAATCAGAGTAGTGTTCTGAATAGTTAGTGACTACTTCAGCATTTCCTAACTGAGGTACTATCTTTTTGTATGTTTCCCAAATTTCATTTGACTTCATAGGAACTGACGTGTAATTGTTGGTTTTATTAACCTCTGTTGGTAAGTCCCTATGTTGCTTTAAGTGTAGCTGAATTATTTATGAGCATATCTTGATGTATGGTGGGGAGTGTGTGTATGGTGTGTCAAATTATAGCAAATACTTGGGGATCCATATCTCATTTCCCATCTATGTGAAATGAGAAGTCTAGAATGTGACCAGCTTTTCAGTTTCCAGGCTTCCACCCACAAAGTAAATACAATGTAATCACCAATAGCAGGTAGTAATTTCAGCGGGTGGAAACAAGGGAAATTGCCTCTACAGTCAAAAAGGCTGCATTTAGAAATTGCAGTTCATTAAGAACTTGAAGGAGGCAGTTATTTATTACATCATCTTTAGAGGGTGGAGTCTCATTTTAGAAGCTTTGCACATGTAGAAAAAAAAACATAGTCTAGTGAGTTTACAGCTTGCAAAACAGTCCAAAGAAACTTAAAAGTGTAGTGGTGACCATCTTTGTCTTCTGGCTATGGCCAAGAGTAAACTATCTGAATTTTATTGTTTGGGGTTTTCTTAAGGGACTTGGTTTACTACTCTGTCTACCAAATTAACGGGGAGGGGACTGTTTATTCTTGCGTAGCCAGTTAGCTGGAATTCAGCTACGTGGTGCATCTGATTAAGGGTCTACCTTTCAAGAAAACTCTTCTACTGTTGAGTGACATAGTGCATCTCCTCAGCAGTTCCGGTGGCTGCAGGTATGCTGTTGTTTTCCTGCATTCACCTGCATTCAAGCAGGTTGCACAGCTTGCAAGATGGAAAGTCAAATCTGATCTTCATCCTCACCTTCACACATTCAGAAGCCTGGAAGCAAAGCATGTAAAAAACCCAAAAGCTTGCCAAGGTAAACCATGGTTTATGTTTCTTTAACTACTCCTTCTTGATATACAGCTCTGTGTCTATCCAGCTGCTTTTTAGCACACTTTCAAGATCCTGTAGCAATAACTATTTATCACAAAGAGAAACTGAAAAACAGACCCATCTAATTGATCAGCTATCCCAGAAAAAAAGATACCTGTGGAGATATCTATCCTCTGTCCTGCATTTAATGGCCTATTTTGACATCTGACGCAGTCACAGATGATATTCTCAGAAGCCTAGTAATGTACTAGTACAGCGGAATAAAAGGGGTTATTTCCACACTCAAATGCCTTTTCCAATGAAACACCCTTCTGCAACCACTGCCCTCTGCTGTACAGTAATCTTGCACTGAATAGCTGTTAGTATAGTGAACGACTCCACTAGCTAATTCTGGGATATAATTACACAAGTTGCCTTCAAAGGAATGCTTACTGAGAACTCGCATCTTTCTAGTAGATTTTAGAAAGACCACCTGATCTTCTTCTTGCTGTCTCCAGGAATAGTTGTGCAGCCTCTATACTGTAGTTTTTCTCAGAACCAGCAAATACTGTTTCTTAAAGCCTACTACAACTTTGTACATGGTTATGTCACCAGGGTTTCTTGGTTTCTTTTCCTGTGTGTCTTGGTTTACTTGGTGTTTCCCACTAATTTCAATACTAGAGCAGTAGGTCCATGTGCAGGCCAAGGAGAAATCAGCTTTGCTCTACAGTAAGAGCAGCTTAGGTCAGGAGTAACAGAATTGAGGCTCTAACAGAGAGGAGCCCTGTCATTTGATCTTTCTATCACAAGGAATCTGTATTACAAGGAATGCCTGACTAAAAGTGGGACCAAGCTTTTGCTTTCCAGACCTCTTGAAGCTCTTTATTTTTGATATATCACATTCAGCTGAAGGGAGGATGCAGGCATAGTGAAAAGATGAAAGATTAAGACATCTGAAAAAATTTACTCTAAATAACTTTAATGTCTAGTGCTATTAAGAAAACAGTTCTTCAAATGCTTTTGAAAATGTGTTTTCTGTCAACTGGACAAGAACCTGCTGCATATGTACAAGTACTGCAGAAATACTGTCGTTTTCTCTGAGAGGCCTGTGGGTTTATAAAATCAGAAAGAATAAAAAAAAAATCATATTTAAAAGCATATTAGTGTTTGTTTCTCCTTCCTTGCCTGTTCAGAAACCCCTCACACTTTAGGCACATTATTGTGGACTAGAGGTTATTGTCCACTAGCTCCCAATCGTATCCAGTCCCAGGGAGAGCAAACAGCAGATGTCTACAGAACATCTGCGGTTCTGTGCCCTCAGGTTACTTGATGCTGACCCTGTGTCTTTTACAGTAGCCCATACCATGAAAGTCATGGGCTCTAGTGAGAACAAACCAGCCTTTTTATCCATTACTGGGAAGGAAGAAGAGGCGCAAATTCACAAGACAAGAGCTGAACTCTCCTTCCCCAGCTATTACCAGCATTTCACAGCCTAAAGCAGCAGAGCAGTCTCATTACCTGCAATGGCAGCATCTGCTAATACTACCTATTGGAGGAGGAGGTTTGGTTTCACAGTGTCCCTGAGTAGTATATCCTAATTAGTTAGTATCCTAACTGCTGAAGCCTTAGCAAGAATGCCACTATCCAGCACTCTCTGCAGAACTTCGTATGACACTCAAGAGGTCAGGCGGGAGGAGACTCCTCACAGACATGCATGTTTATAATCAGCATTGCATGAGCAAGCACCACTTAAATGACAGAGTGGCAAAAGTGACTTAAAACTGCAGTTCTTAGTGCCGTAAAGTAGAATTCATGCAATCAATGTCCCTACACTTCATTGCTCCTTATCATTGCATTTTGTGGAAAAAGACTGCTTTGCCTAAGCATAGAAACCAAACCAGCCAGGACTTGGCACCATGGGGAGGCCAGCTGATTTTACAGATCATTGCTGATGCTTTGCATATAATCAGTAGCTAATACATAGCTAATCAGTACAGCAACACAGTCTGGAATTTCTTTTTGGTATCCTGAGCAGCAAGTTTAGTTATTCAGTATTTTGAACCTTTGATCTGCCACCTAGACACTCAAAATTAACAAATGCCTCGGACTTCTGGTGGTCTTGAAGCACTGTCCTTTGCTCATTTAAGTGCATCAAAATTGTCCAAAACTTGGCCATACCCCCCATAGAGGCAAAGTCAGGTTTGTATCACAAAAACACAGGCAGTAAGGTGCAGGTAGAGTCTATACTCTGATCCAATTTGCATTAGTGAAATCTGATTGCTGTGGAGAGTTCACAGGCATTAGTATGGGTAAAACATCCAGCCTGTAGAGCCCTTGGACCATTCCAGATAATTGTGTTTATTATCTGGCTTATCAAAGACACACTGGAACTCATGCTTTGGTAGCTGAAGTGTCGGTGCTAAAGCCATGTATGTAGTACAGCTGTTTTGGTCTGGCACCAAGCAGATGCTTCGCATTATGGGCACATAATGTGCTTTAGTAACAACTAAAAACACTCAAGAGATTCTGAAGACACAGAAAGCCAAATTTTTTTAGGCCTTGCTTAAATTCACACATACAGTTGTCACGCTTCTGGGTTGGTTCATTTGGCAAGTTCACACAAAGCAACATGAAACCATATACTTTGATAAGATGCCCGAATCACCCACTGCTTGTACATTGCAGTTTGCTGTAAAATCAAAGATGACTGCTTTTCCAGAGCAAGGCAAGGAGAAGGCAAGTAACACAGCGAGTTCTTTCTGCTGCTGTCATAATTGAGGGAAGCTTTTGAGTTCACAACCTCCTGACCTCACACAGTTATCAGTTGTATCCTTCACAAATAGCAAATCAAATTGTTGCTGCCAGCTGAAGAAAGCTTTGCATGCTTGAAAGCACACATTTTTCTCCATTAGTCTAAAAAGAGATAGGACACGTCCACACCACTTTTGCCTTGCTTGTACTATTAGACCATCATTGCTGTAACTCTGTATCTGCAGATGACTCAATACTAGGTCTTCTGCCTTTTTTGCAGGAAGCACATTAAACAGAAATTTTACATGCAAATAAAGTGCCAAATCTGTGCTCAATTAGTGTATGAAGACTGTATTTGAGGTAAATTTTTTAATAAATATCCTGATTTTTTTTTCCCCAAAGGCTCCTTTATTTTTAATTTCAATTTCAAAACTCCATCGTAAGTATGGATATAGCAGTTTTTAAAAAGCTAGTAAGATTTCACCTCATGCCTTGAGCCTAGTAAAATTTCTGCTCATAGTAACCAGCTGTGCCCAGTAAACAGCAACATGAAGCAAAAGATTAAATATGTGCTTGTAACTGTAGCCAAATGCATTGCAGCACTGTAATCACACGTAATTGCAGTAGTGCTGCAAGATCTCATGAAACACTACCTTGTTGAACAGTGTTGAGTAGCCCACGCTTCCTGGGCCTAGAACATACCAGAACATGTAAATGGCCTATCCCCTAGAAAGTCAGACCACAGAGGCCACTGTTGTCACTAACCTTGTAATATCTGAGGATCCTGGAGATCGGTGCGGCTCCAGGCACGCTACCAACCACCCAGTGCCAGAGTGTGCTGCTGCAGCACAACAGTTCTGCAGGGGAACAAGCTTGCCTATATGACCGGTGGAATTCCCACTGGAGGAATCCTCTTTTGGCAAAGACAATAGACGCTCACCTTGTCCAGTCTATAATACAAGCCATGTAAATGATACATTTCCCTCTTCACCACCTGCTCAGAAAAAAAAAAAAAATCAGCAAGAAACAAGCAAGCCCTTGCATGTTGGTTTATGGCTATTTAAAATTGTTACCATGTCACAACATCTAAGGACCTAAAATAATTCCCAGACATAGAAAGTCTGAGCAGAGCGCTGGGGAGGCCACTCCTCAGCACTGGTGAGGCCAGACTGGGGGTGCTGGTTCCACTTCTGGGCTCTGCAGTATGAGAGCGATGGACATACTGGAGACAGTCCAGCAAATGGCCACAAAGACCATTAAGCAACTAACACATCTCTCCTATGAGGAAAGGCTGAGGGAGTTGGGATTGTTCAGCCTGGAGAAGAGAAGGCTGAGAGGGATTTCATAAATGTGTACAAATACCTGAAGGGAGGCTGCAAAGATTACAGAACCAGACTCTTTTCAGTGGTGCCCAGTGACAGGACAGAGGCAATGGGCACAAACTGAAACACAGGAGGTTCCTCCTGAGCATCCAAAACCACTTTTTCACTGTGAGGGTGCCGAAGCATTGGCACCAGTTGCCCAGACAGGTTATGGAGCTTCCCTCCTTGGAGATATTCAAAAGCCATCTGGACATGATTCTGAACAACCAACTCTTAGGTGGCCCTGCTTGAGTAGGGGAGTCAGATCAGATGACCACCAGAGGTCCCTTCAAACCACAGCAAGACTGTGGTTCTGTGACTGCACTTAATAGGAGATAGGAGGGAGACTGAGCTAGCATACTTGAATATAAAATTAAGGCAGAAGAGAGACTCTACAAAATCTCAGAACAAGAGCTGGAGGAGGGAACCAAAAGCCATGGAGCTGCTTGTTAAGTGTTCCAGCTAGATGGTGTACACACAAAGAAAAAACAGCAGATGCATCATTAGCCCCTGCAACCCCAGCTTATAAAACACTTTTCACTTCTGTAACTTTGAGTCTTTGTCCATTTTCTTGGATTGAAGCTCAAAACCATAGCCTTAGAACTGTAAGACAGGACAATGTAGTGATTAATCAGTTCCATAACTCAGTGTGCAGGAAACCCTCTAATCTGCTGAACTTCCAAATCACATAAAGTTCAAATTAACATTTTAAACATTGTATATTTAATGCAGTGGAGTTTTCTTTATTAAACAACCAATTCATTCTGGAAGCCTTTGTTTGCAGAGCTTTGGGGTGAGTAGAAGAATGGAAGATTTCAGTCTAGGTGAATGCATAATTGAGTATAAGTATTCTATGAACTTGCTCTGTGCTTTAGTCCTATTAAACTCACCTGTAGTACCCCTTTGCAGTTCAGAGAACAGGTTGCTGCTTCAACCTTCTACAGAATTAAGCTTCCAGGCATGTAGTCTACTACCATTTTCTTATATACTTACCAGTAGCATGTCAATACACTTGCAGACATAAGAATAGCCCCAGTCACTATAGACAACAATAAGGTAAATCTTAACTATTGAAGCCCAACTGGCAACCATTTATTCAGTATCTTATCCACAAAAGGGACAGAGCTGCTGGTAAGATAGTTGCTGTGCAGCAACTCCCTGAACCTTACTAAGTTTTCATCTGCATCTGCAGCCCTCTTCAAATTCCCTGGACTAACCTATCAGCTTGTACACAACTTTTACAGTAATTTTGCTACACAATAGTTAAGCTACTGTATCTTTAATTTAAATGGTGAAATAATATATGAGACTGAATAGACCATTTTTACAAAATAGACAGCTTAGGTAAGTCTTACCAGAGCAAGGCTAGAATACAGCCCCTGTGAATGCTGAGTGAGATTAGAGAGCCAAGGAAGCAGCAGAACAGATTTTTCTGGATCAGTTTGTTTAAAATCCAACCACCTTGGCAGACAGAGCTCCAACCCAGTTGATGAGCAGCAGTAAGAGCAAGTCTTCCCTTCTCTTGCTCTCCAAATCTCCCAATTCACCACCCTGGTGAGAAAAAGTGTCTGCAAGAGTCAGTAAGGACAAGGATACAGTTCAAAAACACCCAAACAGCCTCTGCACAACAGGACTTGGCATATGAAGCCAGCATTAAACACCCATGAGAATAGAATATGCAGTAGAATATCAAAGGTTTTAACTACTCAGTGCCCATCCTGCATTTCTGGTCTAAGATCTGCAGCTACACAAAACTGCTTACCTGCAGAAGGCAGTGTCCTCAGTTCCACTAGAAGTGAAATAAGCTCCTTAACAAGCCTGCTGCTCCAGTTTCCTAGGTCTTTTATCTTCTGTGATAAATTGTATTGGGAAGCAGTTTTTAAACTAAAGCTCTCAAGAGCTTTAAGAAAGCTTATAGACAAGCAGGACAGCTCTGTCTCTCAGAGACCAGGAGCACTGCAGGCTAGTCAGCCACTAGCAAGGTGAAATCACTAGCAATTAAGAGAAACATTTTCTTACACTCAATTCAAACACATGCTGTCAAAAGGGAACAGAAGACCTCCTTCATTCATCCAAAGTCAACACATTTTGCTGTTTAACAGATCTTTAATATCAGTAATGTGGGAAGTGACATCTCAGTGCACAACAGCACAGAGACTACAGTTTTGGAGGTTCTTCCATTTCAGACACAAAAAGGAAACATTAGGAAAAACATGCAATCAAACAATGATCAGCTCTAGATACATCATGAGGTTTGGTCCAAAAAAAACATTGAAACAATTAATCCAATTACTGCAAAACATAGCTTCTCTGAGTAAGGTTAAGATATTGCATTTGTAGTGTTTCCATTGTACTTTCCTTCAGCGAACCAGCGGAGCCTGCTTGAGTGAGATGAGGACTGAGCGCATGCGGGACACATCTTTTGCCTGCTTACTAGACTTGGGATTAAAGTCACAGAGCTGAGCCACACGTTCCCACTCAGTGCCCGGAAAAACGTCTTCTGCATCATTCACAAAGGCTTCTTCAGCTGCCCTAAAAGCAATGCAATGCACCTTGCGTTAATGCCCAACAAATAAGGCACTCCTCTCTTACAGGATGCAGTTACTTTCAGCATGTTTTGTAAGAAATGTGACCTGACAGCTGCTTGTGGAAATCATGGCTACTTAAGCTCCCACTGCCCCAACCCTGGAGATGAAAGTAGGTTGCAGTAGTATGCTATGCACAAGCAGTGCAGAAGGTTGCTGTGTAAAATGTTGGAATACAGATGTTTGGTTTAAAGAATAGTTAGGGTCTTTGCCTAAGGAGTCACCCACAAACTGGCCAAGAAGCAAGGTCTTATATAGGCATTTTATTTACACAGAAATGCCCAAGCTTTAACTACTTAAGCCTCTGCCACTTGATGGCTTACATTGGACACTTGCCAACTGGAAATTTAAAACTCTCTGCAAGCATGTCTCAAAACAGATTCCATTTGAAGATTTAATCAGCCTCAAGGCTTACAGGCCATCAAAAAATACCCAAAAAACTATCTGCTGATGATTCCCAATGCTGTAGTGAAGCAGCATGAAAAGTAATTTAAGTAATGAATCCCATGCTTGTGGGTAGTATAGACTAAAGCACATCTTGGCAGAGGGGATGACTCGTTTGAGGTCAGCTCGCAGGATAAACACATTTACCCTGCTCTCACCCTAAGGAGACTCTAAGGAGGCTTTGCACATTATGTAGAGGTTAGTGCCACTGGCTTCCCAGCTGTATCCTTTTGGCATTGCTATGCTGCCAACAACATTGCTTCAATGCAGGGATAACACTCCAGCATCTAGTTTACATGAACTGTGGGGCCCCTGGTAGCTGCCTGAGTGCAAGAGCAGTAAGCATCAAGAGGTCAAACCAAATCCATCTACTCCAACAAATAGTACAGAAAAAGCAGTGAAGATGACTATCCCATGAGGGTTCAGCACTGTTCACAGGGATGATAAGGTTACAGACACCACTGAAGACAAGGGTCACTACAACACTGCTACTTCATGTGACATGACACTTTTAAGGGGCAGTGAAGATTTTTTTACTTAACTGTTCTAGGCTGTAGCAAGGATGATTTATGTTTGTGCTTAAAGGTGAAGAGAAGAAAAGAAACAAGGAGAGAAAGTTTAAGTCAGATATAGAAAATGAGAATGAGTTTAATGCAGATGATCAGCTGGCTGAACATGCAGTAGTAGCCTAGCCTACATTCAGCAAACAGGCTGTCGATTCTATTCTGCAGCACTGCACATTTGCATTAGATATACGAAAACAAGGGATTTATAGGAAAAATCTATCAAAATCAACTGCAGGAGACTTCAGAAAAGTCAAACACCACCTGTAAACCCATCATTTCACAAGTCTTGGTTTACATCCACCTACAGTTAGGTAATGAATTTCACACTGGACCTTCAATATTAACTCACTCAAAGCCACACCATGGCTCACAATACACCTTGTAAGGGTGTCACCTTAGAATCTGTGACTTGGCCATCTTTCAATTCAAGTCTAAAAATTAAGGGAAGAAATTAAAATACATGAACAAGCCAATGAACATTGCAATCCTTCCACCCCACAGAAATTAGCATACTCATTGGGGCTCAAAAGTCACAGTTGTATTCTCATTGATCCATTAGACTGCCAAAATGTCTACACAGAGCTCTCCTAAATGTTCTCCCAGCAGCTAATCCTGATCTTCCAATATCACCTTCTTGTACTTTTCATCTGTTCTCTAACAGCATCCTATTTCTACATGCACACATCTCTTCTACCTGCTGTAAACCAGGGTAGTTCCTTTCTACCTACCTTGGCTTGCAGAGCTTTATGTGCAAGCATGGCTTGAACGTTTTTCTGATTATGTAGGGAAATGAGCACAGAGCAGGAGCTCAATGCCTATTACAGAGAATGCAGAGTTAAACACTGTGCTTCTCTGTGGAAGTGACTAGGACTAAATACAGCAGCCACGTGAGACTGTAGACACTAACCCACATACCCAGCAAAGCATCTTGTTAAGTAGTGTTCACTGGCCTGGAAACAAATGTAAACCCCTACATCTAAAGGATACTGAGGTCATTACCAAAAGTCGAGCAGTATGTATACTACATGACTTAATCTGAAAGTGCAGTGAAATGTTATGCAGTGTATGGGATACTTACAGAAAAACTGCACTCAATACTGTAGATCAGAGTCAGTCCAAAAAGTGAAGGCTATTTACTTATACTGCCCTGAAATAGTCAGAAGTCATCTTCAGACATTCAACACTACTTCTGACTTTCCTCGTTAGCTAGTTGGCTAGCAAACAGAATTAGTAGTTAAGCAACATACACATAACCAATCACGTCAGCGAAGGGTTGTTTGTAGAAAGCTTCATCTGCCACCCTAGGTAGCAAGTAGTCCAACAGGTAGGCAAGCAGGCAGGAGAAAAGAGATAAGGATAAGAAGTGGGGAACACAGCTGAAGGCAGTTTTAACATGCACATTAATCTTGTATCACCTAGATTTACTGTAACAGGCAAGCAGTTACCACACGGAATGTATCCATTAAGCCACTGCCGCAGAGGGGCACACAGAAGCTCTGCTACATCCTAGAAGTTGGGATGGACTAGTTTAGGACTAGAGTCCCAGTGTTAGCATTAGGCTACTTCCAGTGGACAGAAGCTACCATTAGGAGAGCGATCTCTCCAGGCTGATGAGAATGCCCAACATTCCTTCTACACAGCACTTGCTAAATGGACTTTGTTCCAGAACACATACCCTGCACTCAAACACTGGCCACAATAAAGCTGTGGGGGTAACACAAGCTCTGGCCACCATTAATTACATCTCCCTTTCTTGGCCCAACCAAAAGACTGTACTTCAGTGAATGGAACTGAAAAATCCGAAATTCTGTAGGAAGTGTAGGCCTCCATGCTTCCTTTAGTTTGAAGTAGGTCTTTACCTACTCAAGACAATCCTGTTTCTGTTAAGAAAAATGGTGTTTAAAAAAAAAAAAACACACCCAAAACCTAGTTTATTTTGAAGTCTGTGGATTCCTAAAGTATAAAGCAGCCCTAATGATTACCTGGACAGAATGACAATGGTAGCCCTAGGTCAGAAGTAGAGATCTAAGTGGTATTAAGTCAATACTATCACCTTCACATAGCCTGAAGTTAAAATTTCACAGGGAACCTCTCAGAAGATGTAAGAGCTTACTAGACTAGCAATCAAGTCATTAGTTTCTGACTCAAGGCCCATAATTAGACAATGCAAAACCAACACAGTCAGCATTTAGTTATTCACTAGCAGAACTGCTTCAGGTTATTTCTCAAATGCTTCCAAAAAGGAGAAGTTTTTAAGATATCTAATGACACAACTTGCAGCAAAGACTAACTAAAAGGCACTTCCACGTGTTCTAATGATAGCAAGTAAGATTGCTAGTCTCAAAGTAGATAATTACAGTCACTCAAGACCTGTGTAGCTGAGAGCATGCAAACAAGTGGGTAGACTAAAGCTTTTTCTGGTGATATTCAAACTTTCTGTCTTATGGAATCATTAGTTCATTATCTTAATGCTTTGTCTGGCTATTCTTGGACATTTAAACAAGATTCTAAGAAAATTTAAAAAGATAGTCTACCACAGGAGACCCATTCCTTAGAGGGAGAGGTTATTTTAATGATCTAAAGACTAGTACCTTAGGACATGCTGGAAGTATTCTAACCTCCCTCCCCCCATTACTTTCATATCCAGTACCATAACAATTCAGGTGGCTGGAGGAACCTTACCTGTTGCTGGCTTTTGTCTTCTGGAGTTTTTCATCTTGCCTTGCATACCACTCCTCCAACTCCTTTATTGCTTTCTCTTTCCATTCTGCTTCCTGCTTTCGTGAGTTCGCATCTGAAGATTAAATAATTGATTTGTCAGTCATGTTTGCTCCAGCTGAATCTTGCCATTTCAGCTGATGGCTCAGGTTGCACTCTAGTGTAGACAGTTGCTGTGTCTACTCAGAAAAAGGTTAGGAGATTTCCTGATTTAGGCCATAAGAACTCTACATACCATGAACATTCAGAGGATTAGCTAAACAGAATGCCTATTCTGCATAACTGGGACTGTCCACTTCAGTTTAGGATAGGCATTTTTAGACTAATTCATATTCAGTAAGTCTGTTGGCCTGCATAGTGTTCAAAAACAGAAAGAGTCACCTTGCTATGCTAGTGCTAGAACAAAGCTCAGTGAAGTCTCTGTGCTTATATAAAGCAAGGGAGCCTGGCACTAAGCATGCTTTTACACCTAGTCTACAGTTCAGGACAAGCTCATGTGCTGTAACTAGCCCAGAGGAGGAGCAAAAGGCTCAGCTCTATTCAGAATTACATTGTGCAGAAGGTTCTGTTCTAGCAATTTAAGGCAAAGCCTCCTCCCTAATGCAAGCAGAAATCATACCAGTTTGTAGGTTCTTAGAAGCTGTCCACCGGTAGGTATCACTGCATTTGACAGCTGTATTTAGTTTAGTTACTACTCCATGACTTATCTATTAGATTAAGATCTGTGTGACAACAGATGGACTCAGCAACTACAAAATGAGCAATCTTTATCCTTTGAAAAACACTGTGATAGCTGCAGTATTTATTCACTCTTCTCTGCTGATAAAACTGTTCATTTTCTGTCAGCTTATTTTTAAGTAAAGGGCAGGACACATGAATACTCTTGAGGTTCAGAGTTGCTGACTCCAACAACAGTATTGTCTGCTTACTGGAAGAGTCACCCAGACTTGCTACTCAAACTCAAGCACGTTAGATTCCCAAAAGCCAGAAGCCATTGTTGAGAAGCCATTCTGCTGTTTAAGAAGCTGCCACTAAGTCACTCACAAGAAAGAGCACTACTACAACAAACACCCTCCTTACCAAGTTGCTCCAGGCGCTCCTTTTGCTCCTCTCTCCACTTACGAATACTCTCCGGTTCTGACTGCAGTCGATCTACTTGGGATACGGCCACACAGTTTGTTGGACCATTACTCTTCTTAAAGGGAAGGAACAGTAATGTCATTTGTACATGACAACTGAATATTTCAGATAACTGCCTGCGAGCTACACAAAATTAGAATTTGAACGAGCACATAATGCATTCATCTGATGTTATATCACATTTCCATAACCACATTTCCATTAACATGAAAAATATCTTGCCACAAATTACAGCAGGATTGAAGCAAATTGCCTCTAGCAATTGGGGATCAAACAAATTCAAGTTGACTGGCAAGTCAAACCGTGTCAGAGCTCTGCACCTGAAGAAAGCAGAAGACAATGCCTAGCCCCTCACTATGCAGTTGCAGGCCTAGAGATCCTCCAGTTCATTTCACTTAAATATTTAGATGTGAAAGGGTTTTTTGTTGGTTTTTTACAACTTCGTGCATAGGAGTTTAAAACAGTCTCTGTAATTTATTTGTCTACTTCAGAGGCATTTGCAAACTTAACTGATATTAAAAACCAATGTCCTTTAAAGACATTACAGAATTTGAATTGCTGTATGCAGCTTAGAACACAAGAGGAATATCTACATTTAAGCATCAAAACTGTATTAGCACACATTTTACTATACAGTAGCTCAAAGACTTGCAATGGATAGAGCTGTCATCAATTCACCAGATTTGCAGAGCTAATTAATATCGTGCTATTTGCCACACATCATACACCAAGTCCAATAACTTTCATAGGTTCACCTTACTCTTAACAGACCTAAGAAATACTACTCCTGACAGTACCAGATGGATTGCAGCTATTGACAGATTTCACTGTGTCTTGCCCCTCTTTGGGCCTCCTATAGCCCTCAATGAAGGAATAATGCAAAGAGAAGGAGCTAGGCCAGTGAAACAGCACCAGGCTTCACATTCAATTCAAAACAAAACAAAGTGGCCAGTTACAAGGCCAAACTAGTTACCAGTAGCTAAAACAAAGGTTACATATAGCCCATTCAGTCTGTTCTTCCTCATTAATCAACCAAAACAGCTAGTCACTAAAAACTGCAAACACAAAATCATGGTATCTCATCTACCTTTTGTTGTATAAGGAATCACAAAGCACCAGTAAGACACAGTTTTCCCATCAATCTCACAGCAATGGTGAGGATATAAAAATGTTAGCAGCAATGAAAGTTGTTTGTCTCCACAAAGCTCAGTGTTCATTCAAGAGTCTACAGTGAAGCAGCTCATACAGTGCCCCTTTTCCAAGCATTCATTCAAACAGGGCTACCCAGCCAACTCTGATACCAGGCAGCGACAATGCTTAGCCAAATTGATGTGAAATTCAGTTACAAAGCAGTGATTGTCTTAGCATGCCTCATCCTTCCCTGATGCTAATAAAGAAAGTATCTCCTCCTCTTGTCATTACCATGGCTGACTGATGTGTTTTCATACTATGATTGAGCTATTTAGCTCAACTTCATGCAACTTTATGTCACTAAGAATTGTGTAATGTTTTCACTCAGCTCCTTGTAAGACTCACCTTGATGAGACAATCAGAATGCAGGAATTATCCTTAAAGAACAATTCAGAGAACTGCTTTGAAGTAGATAGCGCCTGCTTTCAGCTAATTAGCCAGCGGCAAGTCAACATTCAGTCATATCGCAGAGCCTGCTCATTCTGCTTACAGTGGTTATGTCCTATTAAGCCATAATTCAAAATGGACACCTGTTTTAAGTTGCCTCTAAAATCAGAGGAGGGGCATATTAAAAGCATTAGC
>JAHREE010000605.1:1566020-1586538 GCA_033628505.1 Tringa tobata | reverse complement strand
CTGTGGTTTCAGCGTAGTGAGACTTTAACTTCACTGTCTGTGTCACCTCAAACAAATGTCAGGTTCACACTCCGCGTTCTACAGAATCCTGTCACTTGTTTTCATGTAAAATTACCATGTGACAGCTGAGCTTGGAAAACACCACAGAAGTAGACTCTTCAAATAAGTGGCATGCATAGCAGAAGGCAGTTCGGTTTCATAGTTTTAGTATGATTTCTTGCTAGACTGCTGCTCTGAGCGCACAGGCATCCTGAAACAAAAGGACTTGTGTGTGTAGGTCCTCTGTCATTCTGTGTTCGTGCCATTCCTGTGATTGCTATGATGATGATGATGATGTGTAAAACTCCACTGCAAGGGATCAGATTAGTTACACAAATCCAGTATTAGAACTTAGCACAAGTGCAGTTTCACTTGCACTTCCACTCAGTGTGCACCAGCTTGTTTTGCAGGACTGTGGAGCAGACTGTGCTAAATTCCAGAAGAGCGAACTGGAGTACAAATTCAACAAGAAAGCCTTAGAAAGGCCTTACACCTCTAAACACTCCTGGGGAAAGACCTATGGGGAGCACAAGCGTCACTTGGAGTTTAGTCATGACCAATACAGAGAGCTAAAGAAATATGCAGAGGAGATTGGCATTTTCTTCACAGCTTCCGGCATGGACGAGGTATGTAAGCCATACTGAAATGACAAGCAGAGTCCAGTTCTTTTATCTGTTGGTTATTGGCACAATAGTTATTACATAAAAAGAATATGAAATATGTGTGGACCTTGAATTTCTGAATGAAGAAACTACAGTAATTATACTTCTGCCAGTTCACTTGTGTCTCTGCAATGGTTGAGTAAATGGCTGAACATTTTGGAGGAACTGCCAGGTACGCTGAGGTATTTATGCACAGTAAATCTTTAATTAGAGAAAAGGCCTCAGTTGAACTCCATAAACAGTCAAGGCTTTGAGAGTTGAGAACAAGACTGCAATCTTACAGCTATCCTGTGTTGTCTGTTATACTGACAGACTAACTTCCCTCTGTATTTAAACCAGATTCATTTATCAAATTAATCCCTATTATTTCCCTCTTTTTTTTTTTCCTGCTGTTTACTAGACCCCAGTTCTGTTTCTAAGCAGCAGAAATGCTTATATTCCTTTATCTTTTACTAATCTCATAGAAGGGGTCCCCATCTCGTAGAAGGGGTCTCCAGGTTGCCCTCTTACTCCTGAAGCATTCACTGATTTTTGTCAGCGGGGGTCTTCGAATAGCCAGTCACCAGCTTGTACGCTTCACGAAGCTTATCTGCTGCTGTTCCCCCTTAAAAGATGTATAGTTTATCTCTTGCGTGTTGCCTACCTCAAAGTGATGTTCAGTTACAGTATTAACAAATGCAATGTACAACTGAGATACGTAAACTGGAAAGATCAGATAACAGCTGAACCTCAATACAGATCGGAGTTTACAGATTGTTTTACTTTTATTTGTGGCCTAGAAAATACAGAGCACCAAACTGAAAGAGATCCCCCAGAAGTAAGCTAGCAACTCTTGCATAAGGCAAGAACAGCCATGCCCCTGTTTTTCTGCAAGTAGCCTTATCTAAGATGGGGCAAGGATGGGATTTATTTGACATTTTAAGGTGATCTTTCAGTGCCTCAGTCTCTGTACCGAGAGAATTCCTGATGTATCAGCTTAATCTCCTTTCGCATTATCTTTTGTCCTGCCTCATCTGACATAAAAGTTCATGCTTTTCTCATACCTTCTCTCTGTGTATTTGAACACCATTATCACGTCTCTTTTCTGGTTTGTATTCTCTGGACTAAGCAATTTCAATTCCTTCAACCTTTTTATGCTGTCTTGTTCAGTCCACTGGCCATTCTCACTGCTTTTGTTAACTTATTGTCCTATTGACCACAGTCCTTGAATTGCTGTGCCCCAGCCGAGATGGCACTAGCAGCAAATACTATAAAAAATTACTTCAGGTGTCTGACAGACAAAAAGGCACTTTACATGTGTTGCAATAACCCAACACCATGGACTCAAATCTGTGAAAAGAAGGTACTGTGAGGTTTCTTTTATTGTTACCTTCATGTCTAGGAGACCCTCTGAAAACCACCTACTCCTTTAAGAAAATAGTAATTAAATCCAGTAGTCTTGGACTTCTGTAACTGGGATCTTAAAGACCAATGTGCCTTTGAGGGGAAAAAATTACTGTCGTTGATGTTAAAACCTCTAGCTTCTAAAGGCTATAGTACAATGCAGAACACCTTTCATATGCAGCAGCTAAAATTACTTTCCACCTCTGGGATCTCTCTTTTTCTCAAGCAGCTGTGTTCCTTGGTCTGTGGCCTCATCAGCTAATTAACACTATTGATACATGGTTGTGCCTTCTTTTTTGAACAGTTAATTACATTACACAGCTCCTAAGAGTTCTGTTGGCATTTCTGCAAGGCTAAATTCTGTAAATTCAGCATAATCTCTGGAACTTCAGCTATGTCGAAGAGGTTAAATTGTGTGTTTAACTATACGAGGAAATCGGTGAAGTGATGCGTGAAGTAAATATAAAGGCTATGAGTAACTCCTTTATCTGCTCTTTTCCCAAGTGTACTGGAGACAGAACAGGATCCCATTGAACCACTCCCTTTAATGTCATCCCTGTTGTTTGATATTACTTCCTGTTCCTTGAATCTCTTACAGAAAAGCTGCCAATTTTCAGGATATATTTCCCTAATAAAGAGTGGCATTACATACGAGGTCTATCTGTCATATTTCATTTTGTGCAATCTCTTCAAATTAGATCCATGGCTTTTTAAGATAGTGTGTTCATTGTCTTCGTTCACAATGCATCTTAGTAAATAAACTATATTAAAGAGATGTTATGCATCCTACTACAAGAAAATTATTCTGCATCACAATGAGGACAGAAAAATTAGACTGAAGAAGATGTGATTCTCTTCTGAACATTAGCATTTTTTCTCTGGCTCTAAGTAAATCTGACTGCAACAAGGAATGAGCTGAAGAAATTAGAAGTGTTTGTGGGTAGATGAAGGGGGACAAAGTTAGGTAACTATTTCATTGTTTCCCCGGGCATGAATGGAGGATTTCAGTCTTTCTTGCCTATCATAGGTTTGAGATTTTTTTCCTTAAAATACTAATTTTTGATAGGCAACTTAATGATGCAATACTGATTTTCATGGAGCCTCCAGTGATTCCTGAATGATATTTAGTATAGCACACACATTTTTAGGAGAAGGCAGAGTACAATTAACATTTGAATAAACTGGTTTATAGTCTCTTCTTTGGCATATTTTCTATTTGTTTTCTAGTACCTCTCCTAGAAGAAAATCCATTTTGGATTTCCCTTTTTGGGCACTTCCTTTTTTTCATGTTCTTACTCAATATAGTCATACTTTTTTTTTGCAGAGTGACAGATCTATTCAGGAAAACTATCTGTAGCTTTAAACACTCTGCGTTTTAGTATTTCTGACCTGTAGTATGTAGCAGACGACTGCCTGTGTGCCTGCAGTACATTTCTTCTTCAACAGGCAGGCTCCCATCTGCAGGTAGTTGCTCTCTCTGTTGGGCCACAGCGTTCTTGCTTTTTTTGGCAGGAACAGCAGAGCTCACCTGTACTCAGCAGCTGTATTTACACCTGGCTTGACCAGCTATGGCTGAGAGACCAAAGACACTGCTTTGAGACAGGGATCCTGGTCAAAAACCTGTGGAAAATCTGGGTTTGTAGCAGAAGTATAAAAGAAAGCACCTCAATAATACTTCACCTGGAGAGAAGTCAGAAACTAATACCATCGGAATAGTAAATGTTATTTCAGGAGCAGTGTATTTGGGGAGGAGATATATAGATATGACTTATTTAATTAAGCTTTGGTTTTTTCCATTTTGAAGGATTGTTTATGTTCTTTGATCCAGCTGAAGTGGTATGTTAAAATGCAGTGATTTTTCTTCCTTGTAGATGGCTGTGGAATTTCTACATGAACTGAATGTTCCATTTTTCAAAGTAGGATCGGGAGATACAAACAATTTTCCATATTTGGAAAAGACTGCAAAGAAAGGTAAGCATATTCTTTTGAGCCATCTTGGATCACCATGTCTCAGTAGATCAGTTATTAGGTCTTTCCTCCAATTGATTTTGGAAAAAATCTAAACTACCTTTAGAAGGAAATCACCCTCAGAATTGGGGGAAAAAAAAAGTTCACCCAGCTTCTTTCTTTAGTTTAACTGAACTCATTTACTTAAATAATTTAATTTAATCTTGTGTAGTCTTCTTACAGACCAAGGACGAAATGTATGCATGTTTTTTAATCGCTAGGTCGCCCAATGGTGATTTCCAGTGGGATGCAGTCGATGAACACAATGCATCAGGTTTATCAGATTGTGAAGCCCATCAATCCAAACTTCTGCTTCCTGCAGTGCACCAGTGCATACCCACTTCAGCCAGAGGATGTCAATCTCCGTGTTATATCGGTCAGTGAATAACCCAGAGTGTTCCATGGGTAGAGCACCAGAGAAGGGCTATGCACTTTTATTGAGATACAGTTCCAGATCTTGGGCATACTGGAATTTACTTCTGGGAAGTTAGAAGATGTGTCACGTTTCTCTAATTCATGCAATTGCTGAAGTAAAAATATCCATTGGATCCTCTTTTAGCAGAACTCAGCTTTGAGGAATACTATAAAGGATATTAATGCAGTAATCACAGTTAAACAGAGCAAAATATGACATGGTTAACAGGTTAACCCTGCACTTTGTAGTGCAAAGAAAAACTATGTGGCCTGTTACCATTGAGAAGGTATATGGAGATGAAAACATCACTTTAAATGGGGCTAGACTGGAAACTTTTGTTAAAAACACTTCATGTGAATATCAGAGCAATGAAGAAAATGGATTAGGCCCTTGTTTCCTTTGCTGAAGGTATTAGTTGTATATGCCTGATAATGATGCAAGGAAATTTTCCCAAATTGGACAGTGTTCAAGCACTTGCCCAGATTTATGCACACTTAGTAAGTTATTCTTAGTACAATGGGACACAGATGCATTTAATTGCCTTTAGGAGTGGGTGACTGTCCCTACGTCTGGCTAAAAGGATTGCTTCACATTTTAAATACAGAGTTGAAGAAATCTGCTTTGGATACAGGTTAAGTTTAACGAGTCCACTGGGTTCTTGGATGAAAATAGAGCATTTCTGTCTTACTGTAAATTACAGTGATGTAGGTTTTGATGACCTTGAGGAGTAAAACTGAATTAAAAGGAAAAGCGTAGGAGAAGTTGTAGAATGGTACATACCTTCTTTTCCTTGTCAGTATTGATAATCCTAGTGAAATTCTTAAAATGTGACGGTCAGTAATGCAGTGTGACTTGTTGAATGTAAAAAAAAAAAAAAAAATAATTCAGCATAACCCACTGCTTTTTTTTTTTTTTTTTTGTGACACAGCAATTGTCCATTGTTCTTATTGTGATTATCACTGTTAATTTTGCTTTGTCTTTGAAATCATTACCGTGGTAATTCAGACCAACTCTGTCATTATTCAAGGCGTATCAGTCAGCTTTTCCTGATATCCCTATTGGCTATTCGGGGCATGAAACTGGCATAGCCATTTCGGTAGCAGCTGTTGCTATGGGTGCTAAAGTAGTGGAACGCCATGTGACTCTTGACAAAACATGGAAAGGAAGCGACCACCAAGCATCCCTGGAGCCAAATGAACTGGCGGAGTTAGTGAAAGCCATCCGTACTGTGGAGAAAGCGATGGGCTCACCAACCAAACAACTCTTGCCCTGTGAAATGGCCTGCAATGAAAAGGTAACTTTGGCTTTTGATTTGTGTGTAGCTGATAACCTATAGCTAATAATTATATCCAGAAAAAATAGCTTGCTAATTGTTTATTGCAGTAGTGTTTCTGCCTCTGCACTCAAAAATGTCTGCTGCTAAGTAGCAGCATGCACAGTGTTTATGCCTTAGCCCACTGTACCATTAGTGTTGACATGTCATTTTCTATAAACTGCTATTTCTGGCAGCTGGTAAGTATTTTTACCAAAGCATAACAGGCAGTTTTGAGTATAATGGAGTTCTGTGTGCATCATCCAGTGGTTAACTAAGTTGAGCAGAATTATAGAATCATTTAGGTTGGAAAAGACCCTCAAGATCGAGTCCAGACACTGTTGAGCCCACACTAAACCACATCCTTAAGTGTCATGTCTACCCGTCTTTTAAATACCTCCAGGGATGGTGAATCAGCCACTTCCCTGGGCAGCCTATTCCAGTGCTTGATAACCATTTGGGTGAAGATTTTTTCTTAATATCCATATTAAACCTCCCCTGGTGCAACTTGAGGCCATTTCCTCTTGTCCTGTCACCTGCTGCTTGGGAGAAGAGACTGAACCTGACCTTGCCACAGCCTCCTTTCAAGTAGTTGTAGAGAGCAATAAGGTCTCCCCTCAGCTTCCTTTTCTTCAGGCTAAACAACCTCAGGTCCCTCAGCTGCTCCTCATAAGGCTTGTGCTCTAGACCCTTCACCAGCTTCGTTGTTCTTCTTCAGACACACTCCAGCAGCTCAATGCCTTTCTTGTAGCGAGGGGCCCAAAACTGAACACAGTATTCAAGAGGCAGCCTCACCAGTGCCGAGCACGAAGTACTTGGTAGTAGTAACAGGTCTCTATGACTATATGAGCTGCTTTTACACTAAGTTAAAATACTAGTCACTGAGCCATTACTGAATTTCAGGAAGGATCTGGATGTTCCTAGCAGCCGAGTTACAGTGAAAGTTTCCATGCTAACTCAGCCTTCATTTAGAATAAGACATAACGGGAGGGCAGTTCCACACAACCTGTTCCCAAGTATCTGCACAATAATTTTTAGCCTTTTTTTGGTATACTAAGCCTAGGAATATGTTTGACTTAAACTTTTTTTTCTTTAATTTTTCCTCTGTAGCTGGGAAAGTCCGTTGTGGCTAAAGTGACAATCCCTGAAGGTACAATACTGACACTTGACATGCTGACAGTGAAGGTGGGAGAGCCTAAGGGATTTCCCCCAGAAGCCATCTTTGATCTGGTGGGCCAGAAGGTTATAAAAAATATCGAAGAAGATGAAACCGTCACTGAGCAAGCAGTGGAAAACCATGTCAAAAAAGTGAAGTGCTGAACCAAAGCACTTCATTCCATATTTTATGATGTAGTACTGTGCTACTGCACAACATATTTAAGTACAGCAGCATGGTAGATTAGAATAAAAAGGTGTAATTAGGTTTCAAGCAGGATAGAGTTTTCAAGTTCTCATTAGCAGGTAGTTTATGAAGCAAGGGGATATAAATTACAAAGAGTAATTTTATTAGAAACCATTATAGCATCCTGTCTACAAAATAGCTCCTCTTTTCTCCATTCCACTTCACCTAGACTAATTTCGAGTTTTGTCAAACCTAAGATCACATTCTACTGCTTTCCAGCTTCCCTTTTCCAGTAAGAATACAGTACATCATAATAATTTCGTCTACACTTTGAATTGTTCTAACCCCGTATCTTTTGATGTTCCTCTCTCTTTCTGCCATTCTCCTCACCCCTGTGATAACAGGATGTTAGTTGAAATTGAATGCAGATAAGCTAAAGTTTACATACACTGAACAGAAACCGACACATGCAAGTGGATGGATTTTTCTAAAGGTAGAGCTGTGGGTTGCAGGAATCTGCACTCAGGGGAAAATGAGCTCCTTGAGAAAGCTAGGTTCTCAACAGACAGTACCAAGAATGGAAGCAAATTGGGTACGTAGAAAGGTCCCATTTAAGGGGCTAAAGAAAGAGCCTTTTTGCACTTTTTGTGAACTGAAAGGCAAAAGGGCAAGCCAGACAAAGTAACAGGTTAAAAAATAGATGTGAGATGAGTAAGTGGAAATAAACCTAACCTATGCTTCAAAAAAAAAAAAAATGTTAAAAGCATCTGTTGTGAGCTGAGTGAGGCCTGAAATCTGAAATCAATTCTGCAGTGCATCTGGATACCTGCATGTGTGGCAACCTCCCAGGCAGGAAACCAAACGCTGGTGAAAATTCAGTAGCCTCCTTCCTGTATTAGCAAGCAAATACATTGGGTTGGGTTTTTTTCCACCGACAGTAGTGTTCAAGGCAACGGTCACTGGCTGCCTGACTAGATCATGTCACTAGGCTTCAGCATGATGGTCAGTGCTCATCTTGTGTGTTCTGCTCTTGCCTCACAGCTTCTCACTTTTCCAGTAAGAAGTGCAATCCCACTCCTATCAGCCTGGTGCTCTTCCCTTTGTCCAGGAAGGAGCCACATGGCAGCAGCTGCAAACCAGGCATCCTTCAGTTAGCTTGGGTTAGTGCTGAATTTTTTGATGTAACTAATCTGTATTTTTCTGTGGTGGAATCGTTTATTAGTGATGTTTATTTGGAACTTGCTACCTCCTGGTCATGAGTTGAAGTATGTGGAATTTGGTGGTGGTGCTTCTGTACCTGTGAGCTGTTTACTTTCAAAATGTTTACCCTTCTGCAATTCTGAGGAAACTGTATCTTTAAACTGGAAAGCAGAGATTCTTTCAATCATGTGCTTGACCGTATATAAGCTCTGATCCAGTATGCTTGCCTTACATTAAAAATCTATTTGATTGTTAAAAGATTTTTTTTTTTATTTCAAACTTGAAAAATAAATTTAGCTTATAAAAAAAGCTATTGTTTCTGCGTTTCATCCTGTGGTCAGACCTTGTCTTTGCCAGCAACAGTGATGATTCCAGGACCTTTATTATTTGGACGC
Organism: Tringa tobata; assembly: GCA_033628505.1. Taxonomy (NCBI): domain Eukaryota; kingdom Metazoa; phylum Chordata; class Aves; order Charadriiformes; family Scolopacidae; genus Tringa; species Tringa tobata. Next base: position 1,577,783 of record JAHREE010000605.1, on the reverse strand, counting down.
TCTAAGATTTCGTGACCTGCTCCAAGTAGCAGTGGTTCTTCACTCCAGCAGGGCTGGTCCTAGCAGCTGCTGTAAACAGAGTCTCCAGAAGTTTCCAGGACTTTTAATTAAATGTAGTGAGAGAAAAAAGATTATCCCTATAGAGAAATTTGCCAGCTGTCTTTCCTAGTTCTCTGTGAACATACCTTTATCCAACTGCAGTTAAAGAGCCTTTGCAAATAGGACACAAAAATAAATTAAGCACCTGTGCCATACTGACCTAATGTTTTTACTACACCTGAGGGTCCTCCAAGTATTCAATCTTCTATTAGGGGTGCTGCACTACTGTTTCCAGTCTGTGTGGCAATGGGGCCACCCAGAAGCCCAATTCAGAGTCTCTGTCTGACAAACAAGACCAGCTAGTGGCTATTAAGTGTGGCTACAGAAGCTTGTACTTCAGTTTTACCTGAAGGGACCTTTCAAACAGCCAGTGCTAATCTTTGGTTTTTCCAACATGATACTTAAGTATGGCCTAATTCACTTACTGCTTTTATTATCCAAATCTGACCTTCTCAACTGTAACAATATGCAATATATGAACATGAAGCTAGAACCAAACTAAACCTCTTAGCATACAGAATTGCAGCCTCTCCAGGCAGATGAGGGGAGGGAGTTCATAAGAAAAGATGACAATACACAGATTCAAATCTGAGTTGTATTAATCTTTCAGCCAGATTCTTTTCCATTTTGCAAGTTAAAAAAAGTATAAATATTATATATGGCACTTCAGGTAGTACATTGACATCATTTATAAAAGCTAGGTCACGTTCCCGCATTGAAAAATGCATCTACATTAAAAATTACAGTTGGTTTTCTTCAACATAACTGTTAACCTTCTAAAAGCAGCATAGTTAGAACTTTCTTACCACAGAGATTAATTAATGTAGATCACTGGTAAAGTGGTTTATGTAGGAAAAGCATGAAATAGTAGGCTTCATTTTGCTTTGTTCTTTATGTTAGTTTGCATATTCCAATGGACCCTTCCCAGAGCCTCAAGGCTGGGTAAACTGGTTCTGTGAACTTGCAGCGGAAGGTGTGCAAATGAGCCATGCCATCAGTAACATTGTAGAATGAAAGGATTCCTGCTTCATAATCCAGAAAAATGCCGATGCGATCAGGATCATCTTCCACCGGGACTGGGATTCTCTCTCCCTTGTGAAATGCCCAGTACTCAAAATCAAACTTCTTAAGGCACCAAGATGCTCTGTTCCAGCCCAGTCGAGAGGTTTCAGAGTCTCCTTTCCTGCCGATGGACGGGTAGGCTGCGCCAATCCACCACCCTGCTCCAGCATGGAGCACGTCAACCTCCCAGTAATGGCTCCCAGACAGGAATGCATCTCTGCTTAGCACTTGCCATAATTTATCGAATCTCTGGGGACCACAGGGGTAAAATATCCTCCTCCAATTACAGCTTACTACAAGACGGTCATCAGACAATTTCAGCCTTGGGTGAAGGCTGTCATATTCCCACGTTGGTGATCTCGCATCTGCGGTCAAAACCATAAACATACTTACTACGTTTATTGTGACTCCTGAAAGTCCAAGTTACAAAATAAAAACCGCAAAGGAGCTCACAGCTGGCAGTGTCTTGGAACCTGCAGTTTTGCAAGGAAAAAACTGGTATTTTTAACAGAAAGCCTGCACTATTTACATGCACTGATGCTTTAAAGTTGCATAGGCAGGTCAATAAAAGACAAATATGTAAGTCACATGGATCCCTCTCCCATAAATTAAATGTGTTTAACCTGGGCCAGCTGGCATATTCCATAGTCTGAAGGCCAGAAGCTGTTTTCTTTCAGGCTGGATTCCCTGCCTCTGCCATCAGAGCAATGCATAAACCACTCCAGTGCATTCGCTGTTGGTCCTCTCCCAGCAGGGAAGGCTCAGTAAGGTCTCCTGCTGGGAGAGAGCAGGAGCACAACGCCCACGGGAGAGAACCGACATCTCGCATCCACTGAGGGTCCACTCACTGCACAGTTAATTGCAAAAAAGACTTACTCTCTACACTTGTCTGCAACGTTTCAGAAAATAAAGTAGTACACATGCATTATGACTATAAGATACGGCTGGATGCCACGTCTCCTCTTTGCCCTGCGGTGGCCCCTAGCATCAGCCGTGTTTAAAATACAGGAGTCAGTGATGCACCATTGTCGGCCATTGTACACGCAGAGCCTAACTCGTGGATCATCTTCATCTGGGTAGGATCCCTGCGCGCACCTGGGTACCAGAAATGAAGCAATGGCTTCATGGGAGGCAAAGACACGTAGAGAGAGAGTTGCTGACGTGGGAAACGCGTGTCACGGTGCTAGGGAGCCCACTGCTAATACTCTGCCCCCTGCCATCTGCACCTGTATACTGCAGTAAAACGGAGAAGCAAATAGCACTGTACATGCAGTGAGTGTTAACTGAAGCATCACCATTTTCTAAACACAAATAAAGCCTTTATGATTTTAATTTTGGCATTATGTCTGTAAGCAATGTTAAAACTTCCAAAAGCATACCACTACAGGGGTACATCTCACAGATGCAACATCTTAATTGTTGTGACCTCCACTATAGTCAGAAAAGCGACTATTGGCATTCATGTCATCTGAATAGGTCCCAGGTCACATCTCTGCACATATTTGGTGGCAAAAGACAGGAAGCAGAAATTATTCCTGCAGATAAAACAGTGTGCTACAGGATTCCACCTCTGACTGACTATTGTTAGGCTTCGTTCCCAGTCACTTCCAGCAGGTGAACAATGAGAATGCTGAGTTTGTAGAGAACACAGGTACCTGACACCGAGACCAAAAGACACTTAAAGTAGGGAGGATTTAAAAGGCCTGGCTTCAATGACTGCTTTTTCTAGTAAGCCCTTAAAAGCTGTGCAAATAAGCAGGGATGTCTGTGAGTCAGATTTACCTGAAAACCTAGACTTTCGTCAAATGCTAAGTCTCAAACAAATGGAAATACCTCCATTGCTTAAAAAAAAGGACAAAACCCCAAGGATCGAAGGGCATCCAGGTGCTAATGTTTGGAAGCATAAACGTGAATTTGACTAGGAAAATAATGCAAAGTAGCTAGAATTGTTTGGATTATTGGAGGACTGCAATTCTTCCACTTTTCCTAAGTGAAGGAAATTTTAAGTGACTTTAAGTCCAAATATTTATGACCAAGGTTTGTTGATTTCACCGGCCTGTGAGCAGTTGCAGAGTCTGGATCCTGCAGCACAGAAATGACACAAGTGGGAAAAGACCCACAACATCACAGTTGAAAAGGCAGATTTTGCTTGTTGCAGCCCTGATTTCTTGCACTTTCAAGTGCAACTCCTATTTGCTCATCTCCAGTTGAGATAACCTGCTTGGAGTGAAAAAGTTGCAGTGTTTGGACTCAGACACTCGCTCAGGAGAGCACAGAAACAAGACAAGGTGACAACACTGAAAAATACCTCTCTCAGAACACACCAAGCGATAGGTGCGGAGGCAGCATCTAAGACACTCTACCAGCACAGTACTTCTCCCTTCCCCTTCCTGCTGAATAACAACCAGAAGTCAAGTGTCCAACTTCTCCACAGTCATGGCCTCCACTGGGCTGGATCCAGGCCGGGAAACAGACCTTCTCTTACCAACAGGCCTTTGCCACCAGGTACCATGGTAATAGGCAATGTTAAAGCTTTGAGATTAAAAACAGCTACACCCCTCATCTGCCGCAGAAATGTCCATTCCCATCAGAGAGGTGAAACCTATTCACTGTACATCTTTCCTCCCAGCACCGGAGGAAATGATCACCTGTAGATTGACCCCTTAACACGTTACATGATAGGCATATAATAGTAGAATACAATGATGCGGAAAATAGAAAAGTCTTCAAATACTAAATTGGCTACTAGCTGATTCACACGCTGGCAGTTCTGAATAAAAACACAGGATCAAGATTTCACAGACAGAAAGTAACATTTCTTTCCCAACCTAAGGGTTGGGAAAGAAAACAGAAAACAGAAAAGGGTAATGACTTTCAGGCAGCACCGAGCACTTGCTCCCCGCAAACACTGTAAACATCAAAACCCTTTTAAGACACCATTTCAAGACAGTGTCAGCACACATTCATTGACTGCCTCAGTGATTGAGCTGGAAGTGTCCACAGTGCTTTTAACTTCTTTCAACCATACTTACGTTTTAAGAAAAGCAACCGATCAACGGGAGACATGGTTTTCAACACTGTTCCAGGCTCCTTCTTTGCAGTGGCATTAAGGCTACTGAAAACATCTGGGCAGAGATGAAAAGGGATAGTTTAGGGAGAATGCTAGTGGAAGAATATGGCTGTGCTTTTGAGAAAATTTTAAAAATAAAACATCATGGGCAATTTTGCTGGACAGAATATTCGGGTTTTGCCTCCTTGGTGTGAATTCCACCCATGTCCTGAGGAAAGTCAGACTATCACACTTCACTTTCTAACTTCATGGGACAAACTGTGTTACTTTTGCTGGGGAAGGGCTACTCACTCTGTATGCTTACACCCTTATGCTTTTTGGGTAGTACGGAGATGCTGGATCCCAGTGTTGCCAAGGTACTACACACTCGAGAACAACCCCAAGTAAGCACCTCCCATTCCTCACATCAGGTGAGAACAGAGTCAGGCAGCTGAAGACAACTGCAGATGCTAGCTACAGAGCACCTGCACAGTACTCCACACATCCTGCAGTGGCGTCTCAGATCTGGTCTGACTACTTCCCCCAGCACCCTGATATAATGTTCTTGGTGGCAACTCTCAGGAAAGGGATTATTAAAAGGTATCTGGGTGAAATGTGATGGCTGGTGTTGCCCTGCTCACTTGTAACTCAACAAGCAGAAGGTTTCCCCATGGTTATTTAGCTTTGTGGCTCTGTGTCCCACTAGGAATCTCTTTGCCTTAGTCACAGCAAAGTTCACTTAAGGGTGAAATACCAGCTCAAAGACAAAAGGAGCTCTAAGCAGAACATGTTAACCCACCTTTAAAGTAACAAAAAACAGAGAATTTTTCAGAGTGCCTGAGACAGAAAGATCATCAGGTACATCAATTAGAAAAATCTTTCAAATTTTACAGGTACCCAATGTTCCATGCCTGCCAAATGTCCAGCCAGAGCACTTACACCCAGCAGTGACTGAAAGGAGAGAACGGCTACATTGCGTAGGTGTGACAGTCTAGGGATATAGGCAATATGAGCTCTGCAAGAAGAAATAAGCTGAATTGAAATAAATGACAGAGCTGGAAAAAAGCATCAGACAAACTTTAAGGCACAAAAGGCCATCTTCAGAATAGAAAGAGAAACCTCTTATGTTCCTAAATCACCACTGCTATAGCAACATTACCCCCATGCTGTTAGGGAATGCTACCCATGCTGAAAAGCTGCTGTTTTCTTCAGCTAACTTGGTAAAAAGTCCTGCTCTTACTTACAGACCACACTTTATTTAAAAGGAGAGCAGGAGAAAGCAAAATTCACAGCACTCTTCCAGGTACCTTCGTTAAGCCGGGCTTCTAGTGGTTTCTGTAGAATGGACTGAAGAACTTTCACAAAGTGTTTATAATAGTTTAGTATGTGCTCAAATGAGAAAGGTGTTGGATGCCACTGTTCTAACACGCGTTTGGGCTCCTGCATTTCCTTTTCAATTTCTGTGTACTTCTGAGGGCAGAAAGACAAATTCCACAATTAGTAGAGATAGTCATATGAATGGACTCTTCCCTGCCAGCTCCCACACAGCACAGAGCAAGGGCTGCTCCATCACTAGGTGAACATATGGGCTGTATCAGGCAAACCTTGCTGTGTTCGGCGTGCCTATTAGCTCATTAGCCTGTCTATTAGGTCCAGTGGAGCCAGGGGCTACCCCAAATACGGTGAAACCGTCAGCCATGGTTAAAACGGGCCTCCAGAACACTCCAAGATGGAAATGAGTTTAAACTTTTGTGGGAAACCCCAACGATGGAAAAATTAAACCACTAAGTTTTAAAAGCTACTAAAGAATAAAATCCAATCTCTCTCACAAAAAAATCTCTCCAAAACTATGAAGAGAAGCTTCCCATGTGGAGGTATGTTGCTGGAACACACAGCAGGATGCCAGGGCTGTATCACCCACAACAATGCAAACTCTCAAGTCTGCTAAGTTGCAAGGATGTAAAAATGCACCACAGGCCTTCCCACGGAGGATGGCATCCTTTGGCTTGTGTCAGGGCATAAGCACGTGACAACATACTTTTCCCAAGGAAGGTGAATAAGATCAACAGGAAAGAGAGGTTGACATTGTTCTGTAGGCAAAAACAAAAACATTGCCCCCTCCATTAAAATGATGGCTATTGCTCAGGGTGATTAGGATCTCTCGCGATTAAAGAAATTAGGCAATTTAGCCTTCCTCCTAAGGTTCCCAAGAGGGCTGCCTTTCCTCAGACCTTCATATTACACTGCACAAAGGAAGACCTGATACAGCATTTGTCATTACCATTAAGAGGTACATATAAGCGTGTTCCACGTAGGCCTAAAATTAACATGAATTTCATACAGACCTGAAATCAATGCCATAGCATAGAAAGACCTAACAGCTCAAAAATCAGGAACAAAACTGCTTCACCAAAATACCAACAAAAATAAGATTAAAAGGCAGTGAGAATAATGTTGCTTACATACAGAAGAAACTACAAAGGAGATCACTACAGCAGTTTACCAGGACTATAAGAGACAGAAAGAGACCATACAATACCACCTCCAGCAACTGAATAGGATCACTGTGCTGTTGTATTTGTCTGATTCGGCGTGCGAAAGTCTCCAGGGCTGCAAGCTTTTCTTGACAGGACTGCAACTGCTGATCATGTGCTTCCAGGGCTTGGTGAGTCTTTTCATCAATGAAGTTTTTTGCCAGATTCTCCTCTTCCCGAAGTAGTAACTGGAGTTCAGTCACTTTGTCTGACAGCTGCCTTTTGCTCACAATGGCATGTTCCTAGAGATGAAGCAGAAGAGCGTTCCCCCCAATACTCAACAGATCATAAACACTTCAGGTATTTCTCTCCCAGGCCTTCAACATTACTTTTCAGTTGAATTTTACTAACTTGCTGCATCTCTTGAGAAATGGGTGTTTACGCCTTAAAGGAGTGGCGCCAGGATTTACCTGCTGATGTCTTGGATGAAAAAGCTGGAGGGCAGATTCCAAGATGCTTATTTATGCAGAAAACGCTGTTTCCAGCTGGAATGTAACAGGGCCAGGTACTAACTGCTACAAGCAGCTGACCTGGTCCTTCGGTAGCAACACTTTGCCCCCTTTTAAAGCAAGGCAGGGACGGGGAGCTGCTAGGAAAAGACAGCCTCCAAAAAGAAGTGACATCAAACCACAATGTCCCAAACCTCTAAAGAGCTCCTTCCAGCTCCTCCTGACATTTCTGTAACAGAGATGCGTAAAGATGCTCCTTAGAGCAAAAGCCATTTCATGCTCTATAAATGAGGTGGAGCTTAGTATACATTCCTGTTCTTAAGACAAAATCAATAGAGTTGTTCTTGTGTTTACTTACCTCTGAAGTCAGGCTGTTCAATAATGAAGCCTAGTGCAATGCAACATATATTAGTGAAGCCAAAATAACATATGCAGTTGGGGCTATTTGCTACTCCTCTGTACAAAAATTTCAACGTTGTTCTTCCAGAGATATTTGGCTGATCAGTGAGAGAGGGCCAGGCTTTGGAGACTCTTTCCCTTTTCTCTCCCTTTGACAGTAATTTTTTATGATAGATACAGTGAATACACCCTTTTCCTGAGAAGCAGAAGCTGCCTGGGTTTTTGAATACCCACAGAGAAAGCAAAATGTCTAATGTCTCTCCTTGGAAAATGACCATCCAGTGGAGAAGGAAATCATGCTTTACCTTCAGATCATTAGCAGCCTGCTCTACGCTCCTTCTGTTACCAGCTTCTTGCTCTTTTCTGTCTTCTATATCCTTCAAACACAATGCCATGAGTTCCTACGCAGCAATGAAACAAAATAAAACAGTTTCATAACAACATCTGTAAAAAACAGAAATCAATATCCAGCTTCCTTTCTATGTAGGGGAGTATGTCACTGAAAAGATGGCTAACCCAGCTAAACCCCCTCCTCTCCTTTTTTTTCATACTGAGCATGACATGAAAAGGCATGTATTATCTTTGGTTAGTTCAGGTCATCTGCCTGCTTGTATTCCCTCCCAACCTGTTGGGCACTCACAGCATTAGTCACATCTAAACCACGGCATCACACAAGCCACTATGAGAAGAATTAACTCCATCCCAGCCACAACTAGTAAGTACAGGGGTTCTTCCTTGTGCTTTTTTTTAATTCATCCCAGTTTAGCTGTCCACGGAGCAGCCACAGGAAGCTTTGCAAGCTCACCCGATACTTCCTGCTCGTGCTTTGTTTTACTCTGGAGAGCCTGCCAGGAGGCTTGCACGCTGTGGTGTTAAGCTTGGGAGGTTAACCTAAGGCAGATTTTATGTAGTTTATAAATGGTTAAACTGTAGAGAATCTTCTTTTAGAGAAGAAATGTAGCTATTTTAGTAACCATCCCAAATGGTTTCAAGGACTTCGTAAGATAAGAAAGGATGTCTGTGGTCCTGAGAACGTGGTGACCCAAGATAGGGATGCAATAAATATGGACACCGTCTGACAAACAGGTGGCAGCAGGGACATCACTAGTTTTAAAGAGCAATTAAGCAGTTAGAATGTTTTTCCAACATGAAAAGTGAGCTAAAGAACAGGTGAAGAAGATGAAGATTGAGGAAGAAACGACCCTCACTCAAAATGAGGACGACCAGAAGGCACAACTATGCATGCCCAAAAGATTATTATAATATGTAAATGAATTCTTGGTAATGTAATGTTTTCTTGGAATTAGATTGAATATGTATACCTGTTGTGTATAAATTTAATTTGACAACAGTATTCAGTGTGCACAATAGGAGGAGCTATCCCCTGTGCACCCGGTGCCGCAATAAAGAATGCCTGCTTTCTAAATTGAGCCTTAGAAAGTTTTATCTGCCAGTTTGCACTAACAGTCTGATGTTCAAAGGATTTTTTTTTTTTTTTTCCTCTCTCTACAATTTCAGAGAGCTCCTTCCCACTCCTCCCCTGCTATTTTGGAGCAGTGTTATTAGGAAGTTTCCTAGTTCCCAGAGATTGTGAGCAGACGCCCGGGTCGCGCTGAACTCCACTGGCATTTTACTGCACTCCCCGTCAGAGAGCAGGACAAGCGCAGGGGACAGCAGAGAGGCTGCAAGCAAACAGCAGCACAGGGGAAAGACCACAGAGGAAGCCAGAGCAACGCAGAGCCCTGTCCCTGCCTGCTGGCCTGCTCTCCCCTGAAGCATCCCTCTCAGGGCTGTGTGAATGCAGGTGCCGTGCTGCAGCAACTTGATTTCAGGCAGGGTAAAGCGCCCCAAGCCACAAGCTGTGCTGGTTCCCTGCGGGTCTGTCGGGCACAGGGGAGCGGATCCGGAGCAGATAAGGAGGTATTTGTGCCACTGCAGGAATTCAGCAGGGTAGAAACTCTGGTCCCCATGCGACAGTCTGTCCGCAGGAAGTGTCTGCTGACATCTGCTGGCTTCAGGCTGCAGAGGTTTCAGGCACAAACTATCAAAAGTGGTTGTAGCCTAAGAGATCGAATTTTGACTAGTGATTTTGTTTTCTGGGAGCAGTAATTCTGTGCAGCCCTTGTGATGCGACATCAGCCAGGCAGCATGTGAGGATCTTCCTCTGTGCTTTTAGCAAATCCTGGCTGTGGATGCCGAGAAGAAATGAGAACCATTGCGCGTGGTCCACCAGCTGGTTCACTCCTGGACCTATATTTATAAAATAACCTGGAAGGACATTCCCTGTGCTCCTGCAGGCAGGACACGGGATCAGCATTCTGTGCACTTGATACGTGTCCCATGAGCTTGACTGGGGCTAGGAGCCTCACCTCTCAGAAATCCTTGCTTTTACAATGTTTTCACTGGAGTGAGCTGGGGCATCCAAACAATCCCTAAAGGAATGTTTTTGGAGTTGGTTCCTCGGGGTGAATGACATGGGCTGCCTGCCAGCATTGCAGACATGGTGTCTCCACTGCTAGGAAGCAGCTCTTGCATTTACCTCTGTAAAGAAAGTAATGCTTAACCAGAAATGCTGGAGGTTGGCATAAGTGTTTGCATATGATCACTGCTGTGAGGGAGTGAGCGCCTGAGGTCACGTGTTTTACAAGCAGAGAAGGAAGACTGGGTTTTGCTCTGTGGCTTTTGTCAGTCTTTGAGGCAGGGAGTGAGGTATAGACTGCAAAATAAAAATTAAGCAATGTTGATATCTAGTAGAACTCCTGGACCTTCCAAGTGGTGCAGAACCCCTCTGGTCCCTCAGGGGCAGGACTGGAAAACTGTGTCTGGAATGGATAGCATAACATGAGTGTCTTGATCCATGCAAGAACATTAATCTGCTTGCATGGATGTGCCTGTGCCAAGGGACTTCCAGATGCAGAGCCTCTGGCTTTTGCTGGGAGACCATTTTCTTCTGACTCTGTCATAATCAAATGAAAAACTGCATGTGTTTTTAAAGGAGGCACATGTCCAAAGTGCAAACTGTTGCCCATGAGGCAACAGTTATGCTCAGTTTGTCAGCCCTGCAGAGTTTGAATGCCATGCTGACCTGGCATTGATGTTGCAGCAGAACATGACACTGATAACAGCTACAGATCTGGACCTCACCAGTGTTTACTGAGAGGGCTCTGTTACATCACTGACTCCGTGGTATCACCGAGAGCATGGGGCTGCACTGCCTGGATCTTTTGTGGTACTAATAACAAAAATGCCACACCAGGTGCACCAAGACTGTTCAAGCTGCTGGACAGAGGGCAGCAGGTGAGAAACTGCGGGGCTAGGCACAGCAGAACATTAGCTGTGCTGTGCTTCTTCAGTGCATCTCAAGGCACATCACAATTACCACTGACACTGTGATTACCAGCCACGCAACAGCATTTCTCGTTGCCGGCATTCAGGTTATAGCATCACTGTAGTGATAATGGGGTGTCTCTGATTGGTCTTTGTACACTGGGAAGCATCCTGAACATTCACTGGATTTTGACACTAGACAGAGCCTCCCACTGATCCTCTGAAGAAAAGTAGTTGGTTAGCAGCACTTCAGATTCCAAATGCATGAGCATGTAGTCTTGAAATGCACAGTGTCATAGATTTAAAGATGAAAATGTGGGTTTTTTTCACCGTAGGTTTCCCTGTTCCTCATGAAGGTGGTAGTAATTTGTACAGCTCTCTGAATCTCACCGGTGTAACTACCAGGAGCCGGTGAAATCCTTGTGTTTCATCACTATTGGCCTTATAAACCTCATAAACTGAGCTGGGCATTGGTCTGCCCATGGGAGGTGGTGAGTGATTGCCTTCACATCTTTTGTTTGGTTTGGTTCTCTTTCTCTCTTCTTCCACTTCTCCCTTACTTATTAAACTATTTTTATCTCAACAGATGAGTTTTCTTGGTTTTATTCTTCCTTTCCTCTTCCCCTGTCCCATCAGGGAAGGCAGGGGGAGCGAGCAGGCAGCCGTGTGGTGCTGAGCCACCTATCAGGGTTAATCCACAACAACTCCTGCTCCCCATCCCCAAGGAGTTGTCAGAGAACGGGCTCCGTGCATGGGGACTCACTGTGGGCTAGCAAGCTACCACCGCAGGGGAAGGGGATAAACAGAAATGGCCTCTCCTCTCCTCTCGTGGTATCCCTGCTTC
>JAHREE010000605.1:1543954-1561079 GCA_033628505.1 Tringa tobata | reverse complement strand
AGAGGAACACTGGACACAAGTATAAACTGGGAGAGGAGTGGCTGGAGAGAATCCCTGCAGAAAGGGATCTGGGGGAGCAGGTCGACAGGAGGCTCAACCTGAGTCAGCAGTGTGCCCTGGCAGCACGTCCTGGGGTGCATCAAAACAGCATCACCAGCCAGGCAAAAGAGGTGACTATCCCGCTGTATTTAGCACTGTTGTGGCCTCACCTTGAATACTGTGTGCAGTTTTGGGCCTCACAATTTAAGAAGGATGTTAAGGTCCTTGGATGTGTCCAGAGGAAGGCAGCAAAGTTGGTGAAAGGGCTGGAAGGCATGTCCTGTGAGGAGTGGTTGAGGACTCCAGGACTGTCTAGTTTGGAGAAAAGGAGTCCGAGAGGCCACCTCATTGCTCTCTACAGCTTCCTGAGGAGGGGAAGTGGAGAGGGAGGTGCTGACTTCTTCTCCCTCCTATCCAGTTACAGGATGTGTGGGAATGGTTCAAAGCTGCACTGTTTAGAAAACAACATAAAGAAGCATTTCTTTATGAAGAGCATGGTCAAACACTGGAACAGGCTTCCTAGAGAGGTGGTCAATGCCCCAGGCCTGTCAGTGTTTAAGAGGCATTTGGACAATGCCCTTAATAACATGCTTTAACTTTTGGTCAGCCTGGAGGCAGTCAGGCAGTCGGACTACAGGATCATTGTACATCCCTTCCAACTGGAATGATTCTATTTTATTCTAAAAGAAGACACATGCTTTTGCCTGAGTAGTTTACTTTAGATAGAATGGCAATTAACTGTTAAAATTTTTAAAATAGGTACAATCACCCTTTTCAGGAGACCAGCCACAACATAACATTTGCACAGTATTCTTAGAAGAACAATCTCATATGTCGTTCAACCAAAGATGATTACTTTCAAATCAAGGAGGAGATTTTTGTAGTTCACTCTGCAAAAACAGAGAACTGTACCTGTACAGAGAAAGAAAATGCCCCACTCCCTTTGGTCATGATTAGAACAGTCCACTGCTTTGTCCCTTTCCAGTTAAGAAAGGTTATGGAGGCTATGAGTTTACAAAAGCCATAGTCCCTCCTAAACAGAAAAAGTTATCTAGCTCACCAAAGCCATCTGTCTGCTCTTGCTTCTCTGATGTCAGCAAGATAAAGAGCAACAGCTACATCTTTTACAGGGAGGAAACAAGCTGGACTTTGAAGCAAATGTGAAGAAACATATTAGATACTACAGAGTTCAAGATGGAAGCACCTTCTCCCATGGCTGGTGTCTTAGGACACTGAACCATGCCATGGTCCACACAGTCTTGCAATAACTCAGGGGATACTACTTTCATGGAGAGGAGAGGGATTCTCTACTGGGTCATGTTCCAAGTCCCAGACAGGATCTCTCCCAGGCTGCATATCCAGTGTGGAAAAGCTCAGATCAAGCAGGACTGATTTCATGTGGCTGGACGGAGAAGAGAGCTAGGAAGAGGCATCAAGTTTCAATGTAAGCATGTAGTCTGGATATGCAGCTGGGAGAGGGGTTGCCACTTATGGCTAGGAAAGGTAGAATTTCTGTTTGGCATTGTTATCTATGCATTTCATATGCCTGCTTTCCTTATCTTGTACTGACTTTGTTTTGTTCTTCCTCCTCATAATCCAGGAGGAAGTAGTTAATGATCTGCTTATGCACCTGGACATGCATAAGTCTATGGGGCTGGATGAGATTCACCCAAGGGTGCTCAGGGAGCTGGCGGGAGAGCTCACTAAGCCTCTCTTCATCATCTATCAACAATCCTAGTCCACAGGGGAGGTACCAGATGACTGGAGGGTGTGACACTTATCCACAAGAAGGGCTGGAAGGAGGATCTGGGGAACTACAGGCCTGTCAGCTTGACATCGGTACCAGGAAAGATCATGGAGAGGATTGTCTTGAATGAGCCCTCATGGCAAATGCAGGGCAGCCAAGGGATCAGGGCCACCCAGCATGGATTCATGAGAGGGAGGTCCTGCTTAACCAACTTGATCTCTTTCTATGACCATGTGACCCGCTTTCTCGATGTGGGGAAGGCTGTGGACGTTGTCTACCTGGACTTTGGTAAGGCCTTTGGCACCATCCCCCACGGCATTCTCCTGGACAAGCTGGCAAATCATGGCATAGACAAGTGTACTCTTCACTGGGTAAAGAACTGACTGGATGGCTGTGTGCAGAGAGTTGTGATTAATGGGGTGAAATCTTGTTGGTGGCTGGGCACCAGTGGTGTCCTTCAGGGCTCAGTTTTGGGGCAAGTCTTGTTTAATATCTTTATTGAGGATCTGGATGAGGGGATTGAGTGCACCCTCAGTAAGTTTGCAGATGACACCAGACCTAGTTTTGTGATCTGGGAGTGTTGATCTGCTTGAGGTTCGGAAGGCTCTACAGAGGGACCTGGACAGGTTGGATCAATGGGCCAAGGCCAATGGGATGAGGTTTAATAGGGCCAAGTGCCGGGTCCTGCATTTGGGTCACAACAACCCCAGGCAATGCTACAGGCTCGGGGAAGAGTGGCTGGAAAGCTGCCCAGCAGAAAAGGACCTGGGAGTGTTGGTGGACAGCCGACTTAAGATGAGCCAGCAGTGTGCCCAGGTGGCCAAGAAGGCCAACAGCATCCTGGCTTGTATCAGGAATAGCGTGGCCAGCAGGAGTAGGGAAGTCATCGTGCCTCTGTACTCGGCACTGGTGAGGCCTCACCTTGAGTACTGTGTTCAGTGCTGGGCCCCTCACTACAAGGAGCACATTGAAGTGCTGGAGCGTGTCCAGAGAAGAGCCACCAAGCTGGTGAGGGGTCTAGAGAACAACTCATACAAGGAGAGGCTGAGAGAACTGGGCATGTTTAGTTTGGAGAAGAGGAGGCTAAGGGGAGACCTCATTGCCCTCTACAACTACCTGAAAGGAGGTTGTAGAGAGGTGGGGGTTGGCCTCTTCTCCCAAGGGAATAGTGACAGGACCAGAGGAAATGGNAGAGGTGGGGGTTGGCCTCTTCTCCCAAGGGAATAGTGACAGGACCAGAGGAAATGGTATGAAGCTGCAGCAGGGGAGGTTTAGATTAGATGTTAGGAAGAATCACTTTACTGAGAGAGTGGTCAGGCACTGGAACGACTGCCCAGGGAGGTGGTGGAGTCACCATCCCTGGAGGTATTTAAGAAATGTGTAGACATGGCACTTCAGGGAATGTTCTAGTGCTCCAGATTGTTGGGTTGTTGTTTTTTGTGTGTGTGTGTGTATGGTTGGACCCGATGAACTCAGAGGTCCCTTCCAACCATGAAGATTCTGTGATTCTTTGATTCTGCGATTCCTTTCCTCTTATTATTGGGCTTTAGCCACAGATACTTTCTGTGACATGTTCTGTTTGCTTCAGACAACCCTGTAACTAGCAGTAAGGGGAAGATCATTACAATTTTTCTGGATTATCTTTTTCCATCTACCTCGATTTATGACAACATTCTGATTTCACTTTCTATTTTTCTACTTTGCGTGTCTACCAGGTTGTTGATGCATCTGTTGCATCAATGACACTGTCCTAGGACAGCCCAGCAAAGGCAGCACTGAAATCCACCTGTGTTCACTGGGAACTGAGATTTTCTGAAGGAAGGTGTTCTCTGTATCCTCTCCCCTTTATCATGACTGTCCATGATATTCTGCTGTTCATCAGTTCTTTGTATACTTGCTCTACACTGCCAGTTGCAGAGTGGGCACTTCTTGCCTGAGTAACAGATAGCTGTTTTTCAGGGGTCAAATCTGGAGTTGCCACCCAAAAGGCATATGATACATCTCCCCAGATAACTTCCAGGGAAATGGAAATTGCCCCACTAGGCTGCGGTAGGTAACAACTTACAGAGCAGCTTTTGGGAAGAATCCAGAAATATTAGCAAGTAGGTAGGTACCATTTACCTACCACCTGAGGTGTAAGGTGTTGTGAAATACCATGTAATACTCCTGCCTTGCTTCTATTCAAACACAAACCGTTACATCTACGTCTTAATCTGTCATAATTTAGATGCCCTGTCAGTGAAATAAGTCACATGGAAACTGCCCTTTCAAATGAAAAACCCTCCTACACACACTTTGCTTCTCACAGAGTCTGGCTTTCATTGATATTGATACATATGGGGCAGAAAGGATGATGCCAAGCAAGACACTTGCCCTTTTTGAGCAGTGTGCCTACCACAGTCCATCTGCTGCCAACATTTGCAGTCCGTTTTTGCTGTCCCTCTGCACAGCCACATCTGAGGAGAAACACACTCCCAGTCACCTTCACCTAATAGCAACGCCAGGACCGGTAATATCTCTGAGGTGGAAGGATATTACCTAATGCCATGGCTGTGCCACAGAGCTTCAGCAGAAGCAGAATCTTCTGTAGAAAGTTCAACACTTTCTGCAACATTAATAGCATCCAGGAATGTTATGCAGGTCTCTAAGAAACAGTTCAGAGATGCCAATCCCAGCAGGTTTCCCCCAATCTACCAGGAGGCAGAGCTATCTGCACAGCTGTAGTCACAAGGAGAGGAATTTGGCAGCAATATTGGCCGTAGCTGTGTCTGCTCTGTGCTCTCATTGCCAAAACTGCCATGAAATGGGTTCAGCTTGGCAGTAACTGTGACTCCTGGCACTCCTGAGTGGGCAGCACACCACGTTGGGAAGGGGGAAGAAGACAAAGGGCAGGAGAAGCAATGGGAGCACGTAGAACTCACTTTGCTGTTGAAACTGTATGAAACCGTGGCTCAGAGACACAGCCAGAAGCACAGTGTGGTGGAGGGAATGGCCCCTCCACCTCCCCAGAAAGCGTTGGCTGCTGAATTGCTGCTGTCTGTCTAGCTAATGCACTTCCTAGGACAGCTAGAAGCCTTCCAGCAATTGAGACGTTTTGCCTCATCCAGTGGACAGAGCAGAGGCTTGGTGTGTCTGTGTGCAGTCTTCTCAGCCATCTTTTGGCTCACTTTTTCCTCCAGGTCCTAAAACAAGATAAAAATGGAAGTGTATCTTTCGATTTCCCCTCTCCTACAGAGCCATCTAACTAGTAGTCCATGAACTGAGGGTAGAAATTCCAGCAATCAAGCTGCCATGCATCAGCAACAGACCCAGCAGTTTCTGAAGCTCAGGGACATTGTGATCTAAGACCCTTGATGCTGATGCTCCCCCTGGCATCAGTTCCTGCAAAATCCATCAGAAGCAAAATTATGGGCTTACTTTAGAGAGATCAATTACAACTACAAAATTTCACTTCTGAGGTGATCCCCAGCAAGGCAAGGCAGCCCAGGGATGTTTTGGTACACATGGATTCTCAAGGAATATGCTCCTTAATCAGCACGAGCAAATCCTGTCTCCAATCTGCGTTCCTAATTTCTGACACCCTGAAATTTACAAAAGCAGATCATCAGTTCTTTTCTTAAGGGATTAGGGTAGGTTACACCTTTCACTTCAGGCATGGAGCTCTTGCAAAACAGCCCTTCTACCTGCTACCTTAGGATGAATTCAGCTGCTAACCTTTCCACAGTGACCTCTGGCTAACCTGAAAGCTTGTGCTTCTGGCTCTTCCCCTTTCCCCAGTGCCTTGGGATAAATTCAAGTCATGCAACAATTCTCTATTTGTTTTAATCTTCTTCTATTAATAAATTGATGAAACTTTACTTGTTGAAGACATTATACAAAAATTATGGTATGCAAAATTGGATGGCCTACAAATACATTACTGTAATGAATACTTGTGTTGCGTTCTCTGTGACTTTCTCAGCATACGGTATTGATACTGGACAGTAAATGTTAAACTCTACAAAAGTTATATTATTTCCTGTCCTTTTGCGTACAGTTAATGACTGTGCATTGCAGAATTTCCCTATGTATTATGCTAACACCATTCATTTGTTGAACGGGACACCCCATTACTAGCACAGACAGATGGTCTGGTGATAGAATTGCTTGTGTGTGTGTGTGCAATCACCCACGACCAAAGTTAACATCTTTGTTTCATTTATAGTTCTCAACTGCATTTACTGCTTTTGCTACTAACTGATCGCTCTCCATGCTAAAGTGTAAAAAATGAAAAGCATCATTTCTTTCATGCTCTGCAACCTCCTTTCCCTGCTGTTTCCTTAAATCTGCTGATGCCGCGCTCTACAGAGGAAGATGAAAGGCAGTTTGCAGCAAGTATGGTTTTTTAAATTTGGCCTTGCTCTTTGGAAGGAAAATGACATGGCAAAATGTGCTTAGTCCAGGCAACTGGTTCACGTCGTGAAATCATACAGACCCAAAGCGCCCCTGGCTCTCCATATTGGACTAGATTTAGGTAGAAAGGAAGCATATGTTGCACAAGAGTAGTAATAACCCTCTGTGCTCAGAAGGGACATGGTCTGTGATCAACAGCAGGTCAGTAACTTGCAGAACAAGAGCAAGTTGTAAGAGAACTAATGCTTCAGATACTGCAAAACCACCTGTTCTAGCAGCACAAGTATGCATAATTACCTCTTTCAATTATCGTGATTATTATATGAATTAAAAAAACCCACATTCTAATTATTATGCAGAATGATCACAGCTGTTAGGGTCTTTTTTCTTTAAAGATGGTAAACCATACAAACATTATGCTATGTATCTCATTTCATTATTAGTCTGTTGCATGAAAAATTATTTCCATTCCTTCTTTTGAGTGTAGTTCCTTCTTGTTTCACTTTTTGACCTCAGCTCTTGAACCCAGCAGTTCCTCCAGTGACTGAACAGGACTACGTGATAGCCCAGCCTCCTAATACTCAAATAAGCTGCAACTTCCTCAAGGAGGGGCAGGGGAGGTGCTGATCTCCTCTCTCTGGTGACCAGTGACAGAGGACACCAGGAAACAGAATAAAGCTGCATCAGGGGAAGTTCAGATTGGACATTAGGAAAAGATATGAGGAAAAACTTCTTTACAGTAGGGGTGACAGAGCACGGGAACAGGCTGCCCAGGGAGGTTGTGGAGTCCCCTTCTCTCGAGATTTTAAAGAGCCAGCTGGAGGCAGACCTGAGCGATGTGCTCTAGGCAATCCTGCTTTGGCAGGGGAGGATCTCTAGAGGTCCCTTCCAACTCTGACAATTCCGTGATTCCGTGATTCTTCACTGAGAGGGAGGTTGGTTGCTGGAACAGGCTCCCCAGGGAAGCGGTCATGGCATGAAGCCTGTCAGAGTTCAAGGAATGTTTTGACGACACTGTTATTCACATGGTTTAGTTTTAGGTAATCCTGCAAGAAGCAGGGAATTGGACTTGATGATCCATATGGGTCCCTTCCAACGTTGAGATACCCTATGGTCTTTACCAGGAAGCCCCGCTCTACTCTCAGGGCCTTGCTGGCACAGGCTCTAAGCCAGTTACCAGTACTTCTAAGCTCCCCTCTCACCACTGAGGCTGGGCAGCCCAGCACCTTAGCTTTGCAAGTACCACTGGCAGCACTATCCCTTTTCAACAAGCGTAATTAATAACTATTCTCTGCTGTAGGGAAGAGGGCAAACTAGTTGTTATCCAGGATTGTAAATCTGAAAGACACGTATATGAATCTCCACAGAAGGATTCTCAAAGCACCAATGGATTTTGAAATATATTTGAGTTGCAAGAACACCTGGTATTTATGAAGCAATAAAATGTTCTGCATTGGTGAAAACCTATTAAGTAATTACATCTGGCAACTTAGTTTACATCATCTCATTAAAAACAAACCCAAACAACTCTTTTGTTTTGGTTTGGTTTGGTTTTTTGGGTGTGGTTTTTTTTTTGTTTCACCTCCAGCTTCTTATGCCACCTCCTTATAATTCAGCTTCATCCTTAACTCAGGATGCATTTTTTTACCACTGTTAGGGCACTGCAAAGGGCTCCTAACACATCTTCAACTGACACGCAGTGCAAATAGTATGTCTAAGGAGCACCTCTATCCCCACAAATTTTCCTCTTTTGACTAAGTGTTGAATTATTCGTTGTTTAGCTTAAATGAGTAAGTTTCAGTATAAATTACTTAGTTATAGCGTAATAAGTAACTTAGGAAGAAAATTTTGCTGCAGCTAAAATAGATATGTGCTTGCTATAGCGTAACCTACAGTAGGTATGTGCTTCCTATGTGCTTGGAAAATGGATAGTGTTAGATAAAATATCAGAGAGAAGCAACAGTGGAAAGTACCCAATCTGTTGCAAACCAAAGGATGGTGTGGTTAGCTAAGGTAACCACAAAGATGTCCATCATATGGACATCTTCACAAGAAGAACATGGTGATGAAGACTTTGAGCCTTCCTCTGACGACCACCAGGAAGAGCCCTGAGGAAGCATTGAGATTGCACCTGCGCCGCTGGGAAGGGGGAGGCGTGTTCAGGGTGGGTTATGTTCTGAGAACTCATTGATGAGAAAAACCATGAATATGCATGAATAATAGGAGATAAAAGCAAGCATATGTAAGAAAAGAGTTGACCCACAGGAGGAGAAATCCCTTGTGCAGCTCCCAGCACTGTAAATAAATGTTCTTTGCTCCACAGAATTTGTCCCTGGCTAAAATTCAACACAGTGAGCACGTTTCTCACAACAGTATGATTTATGCCATTTGCTTAGCTTTACTGGCATGAGTAGCTAGGTTTGCCGAAGACTTTAGGCTGGAATAGCATTAATTTTCATAGTAATTTTCCTAGTAGCTGGTACAGTGCTGCGTTCAGTCTTTTAGTATAAGAAAAATGTTGGTAATGCAGTGATGTTTCGGTAGTGTTTTCTCTAAGTCTGGGACTTTTCAGTTCCCCGTGTTCTGCCAGCGAGCGCAGGTTCACAACAAATGTAAACCAGGAGGTAAGGAGGCTACAACTGTCAGCACAGACTGCAAATCAACAAAAGCAGTCAACAGCCTGCCTGCCTGCACACAGAAAAAAGAATCCAGTAAGATGATGGAAGATTCCAGACCAAAAATCACCCTTGGACTCAGAGATGACTGAACAGCGTGTGAGGGGCGGGTATACAGACTACAAGGATATAATTGCCCAGAGCTTTCTTTGTACAAGGTCCCTCCCTTTTTGGAGGCAACCAGCCTGGGCTGACCCTGCTGCCGTACCTTTCAATTAGATAACTTATTTTTATAAAATCTGATGCCTGAGGCTCTGCTGTGGGAAACCTAGGGTTCAGCCCGAAGAAGGAGGGAGAATGCTTGAGAGTAAGTGTGCATGTGTGTGTAGTTGAAAGGGGCACCCACTGGCCCACTGGGGTCGCCCACTCCAAAGGGACCGTGGCCTAGCAGTAGTGTCTGTGTGTGACTCCTTGAATGGTGTGTGGATCCTTTGGCAGCGGCTGCTCCTTTAAAAGTAACACCTTTAGAAAGCTGATCTTTTAGGCAAGGCTTTTTTTAAGTTTTACGATATGAAAAAAATATGATGATATGGAAATACTCTATAAGTATTTTACACTTGCAAAAATATGGCACAACATTTCATATCATTTTCTTATGATCTGTCAAAGTAGATTAAAAAAAGTCTGCCATGCACTACAATTACGGTGACAAAAGTTTCCCATACAACACAAGCGTCTGTTGCCAGTATCTAGGGTTGCATGACTGTGCACAGAAATATGCAGAGTAATGAAAGGAAACAATGCACCTCTTTCTAAGAGAAAGAACAGGACAAAACTGTGTTAAGTGTACATCATACATTTATTACTGAACAACTCTCTCAACTCCAAAATTGGGCACAGGGATTAAAAATAAAAATTCATTGCACTACCTAGTAAAGCATTACTAGTAACTCTCATAAAAAATGTACAAATTTTGTTAAAAATTTATCAAGCCTTCAAATGATTTGGTTACAGATATTTATAATACATTTAAAACTACATGTTAAATGATACAATAGCGTATGATTTAAAGAAAACACTTGACAAAATATGATTCCAACAAAACTCAGAAGCTTTCACAATCATTAGCAAATCTGAAACACAAGTAGCAAAATGAGGTAACAATGTACCAAAGAAAAAAACACAGCTTTTACAAAGGCCCAAAGATAACTCAGTCAAAAATGCGTTTTCTAAAATTAAAATTTAAAATGTTGGTAAATCTCATTCCAAGTATTCTACAATGTATTAACAGCTGTAAAATCACATTCAAGAGCCTGTACAAAATGGCACAGAGCCACAAAATGGCTTCAATTTTTTTTTGTAAAGAAAACCACAAAATGAGACATTGGAATTATCCGTAGGCCTTGATATCCACTAAAATGTCAAATTAAATTGACAGTTTATGCAAAAACCACAGCAGTGCCAATATGATAAAGCAAACATATTACAGCTTGGTTTTGTGGGTTTTTTTGAGAAGAAGGAGCCAGGTGATGGCAGAAAGGCAATGAACGTTAAAAAAAAAAAAAGTCTTGCTGAATTCAGGTGCTGCCAGGCACCATGACAGGCTGTGGAATTACACACAAATGTGCATAACACACGGCAGTTAACAGCTGAACATGAATCCCCCTCCCTTGACAGCCATGACAGAGAGGACTTGGCTGTAGCTTGTCTGAGCTGATTCAGAACATATGCATGTGTGTTGCCTATACACACCAGCCACAGGAAGCAAGTCCACATACATCTGCAAGAGTCCCATGCAAACTAAAGAACCATTCCAGAAGAGATGAGCCATAAGAGTGCAACAATTAATTTCAGGATTTTACCAACTTAGACCCTCCATCTCCTAGATCTCCCACTGCCTCACAGAGTTTTACTGGGGAAAAAGGGACATTACACATCAAGATTTCTCCAGTTCTAGAAAGAGGACCACCTTCCCTTGGCTACAGAAGAATGCGTCTTTTTCATTTCTATCTAGCTTCGAAAAAGTACCCTCTTTCCATGCTTCAAACTGAATATTAGCACAGTAGTGTTAATTATGTTTAAATCTGTACACAGAGAATTTTTTCTTTTGCAGTTATATAAAAGAGCCTAAGTTTTTTTTAAGACATATGTGGCATATGCTTTTTAAACAACATGATTTTATTTGTTAAAAAAATAAATCTTATTACATGTAATTTAACCTGCTAGGTGTTATTCTGAAAAGCCTATTCTTTAACTCCCCTGGAAGAGAGAAAAAATTCTAATATTTTGAAATTGATGTAACAGCATTATTTATTTAGTGTTAAGTATGGACAGGCATGGAAAGACTCACTGTTTTTGAGAACTACCTGCATAACTAAACAGAGGGAAGAGCATCTGAAATAAGGCAAAATTGTGCTTTTATTTTACCTGCACCAAGAGCTGCGACTGGTCTGTAGAATCTTCAAAGAGGAAAATCAGCACAGAGAACATCTAACACTGTTTGAAATTATAACTGATACTAAAGCATAGCAGCATACAAAAGCATCAGAAATGATAAAGAATAAACTTAAAGCTGAGACTGGCAGCAAGTTGCAGCAATATTGCTAATTGTGTCACTTGTGCTGCTGCAACCAAAGTAATGACACGGAAGTTAAGAGAATTTTGTGGCAAAAAAGTGCATCCTTTGAATAACTATGGTATGCAGACCTAAATATTTTGCTAGAATATACTGAAAATCTTAACAGTCTGAATGTTATAGATGAAGCTAAATTGTTTTTCAATAGCTCAAATAAACCATTATTCAGAGCACCTGAATAGAGGTTATCACCTGCTATTTCACAGCGCTTTCTAGAAGGTGTTCCAATTTTCTCCTATAGTGGAGCGCTCTGGACACTTGACTGCAAAAACCAAGGGAGTTCTTTCTTCATATTACACTCATCATAAAACAAGGAAAGGCAAGAAGCAGCATCAGGGCAATTGAATTCTGCAGTTAGCGATCAAAACTCTTGTGATACAATGAAAAAAATCAGAAGTTCTACTTCTCTTGAGAAAATGCTAAAAATTTTATTGTATTCATGAAGTTGCAGGAATAAAATTGTAACCTTTTACAAGTTATTTTAGTTGCATATAAACTCCCTTGTAAATGACAAAGAGTGCATGGGATTAAAGCCAGTATTTATAAGGTAAAAGATTATGTCCTTCACAAGTACAATGACCAAAAGTGAAAAGCTGTTGCACAAGACCCCCAGTCTCCTTTCTGCTTCCTTTAATGGAAGAAGCACGTAAGTGGCAAACCCAGATAGAAAAAATTAAAAGGAGAACAGAAAAGCATTGGTATTCATATTAGCAATTGAAAATATTAATATTGCTAAATGATTTGTGCGATATAGCAACTTTACATTGATAAAATAACTTGTAAATCAGCCATTTAAAAATCCAGATTTTGTAACATATGCTAAAAACCCCAAGGTTACTCATGTATGAACAATCAATGCACTCTTTAGTGGTACACATTTAAAGCCTCCAATGAAGGGGAAGAATAACAGCTGTTTGAATAGTAGGTAGAAAGGTCTTTATACCTGTAAGTACATTGCAGAGGAAATACTAAATGTCTGTAATTGCTGCACCCATCGCATTCAGTGTGCAACTGCAAACACAAGGAAAGGAACCAGTGTACAGTACTAGTACTGTTTAAATAACACACAAGATTATACATTGCAGCATAATTATTACTACACACATACGTTCTCAGTACATGCTGGTATATAGGTTCTCAAACACACATGCACACTCGGTCACAAGCACACTTCACGCATCCTTTTACAAGCAAACACACATTCACACCATTCATTCCCGCTCACAGTATCTGAAGGCTCTATATAAGGTAGATTGCTATATTGTTTGGAGCTACCACTTTTTTTTTTTTTTCTTTTATATAAAAGCACATGCTAAAAGATCACATCCACAGTAATCTCGCAGCACACTCGGAATGATCACACAAAAACCAGGGAATGTTAGTGCACACACAAAATTAAGCTAAAAAAAATATCTTTGGAGTTCCAATCACACTGTTAGTATAACAATCCTGTTACTGTGAAGACTAGTTATAAGCTTTATAATTGATTAAGTCACACAGTGCAAAGTAAGGTCCATTGACCCTTTTGTGTAAAGGGTAGGCTGGAAGCCACATGGGTAAGTTCAATAGATAGTTCATATATACATGTGACCAGAAACACCCAAACCAGATTTGTGCTCTTAGGTTGGTCATTCTGAATCACGATGCACTTCTGAAGCATCAGCTCTACAAATTGGGCAGGTACGATTCGCCTGTAAAACCAGAAACAAAAGAGGGTTTACTGTACTGACAAATACATTGTTAAGTTAATGTGTATATGACGCTGACACCTGTGATTACTGAAAACCAATTCAAGGGTACTCAAAAACAAGAGAAGACAAAGTTTTAGGTTTTTTTTTTAAGTTACAGTGGTGTGATAACGTTGCCAATTCAAAATTAAGTTCACAAAAAAAAATAATTGTGCCTTTTATCTTTGAAGATAAAGCAAAATAGCAAACTAGGTTTTATCTAAGCGATAGTTGTTTTATTGATGCAGATACATAATTATAGTATACTGCAGTCAGATGGATGCAACTAAGAAGCCGTTACTGTGTGCTGTAGAGAAACCCACCAAACCAGACTAGCAACCTTGGTCTGCAAATAAACATCCTATTTGAGGGTGTCAGTTGTGATCAGGAATCACAACTCTTCATACTCTGTTTATTCAGTTATTCTCACAGAAATCCATCATACAGACTTGGTCAAAGCTGAAAGCAGAGCAGGGGAAAAGGGAAGGGCTTTTATAAAAGAAAGGATATAGAGAAAGAAAGGTTAGAGAGAAGAGAAAGGAGAGAGAGAAAAGAAGATCTGATGAAACAGATATTCAAATTACGCACACAAGCATGTCTAAATTTAGCCCATCAGTAAAGTACTCACTGAAAATATGTCCTGTGACTCTTTTACTCTTATAGGTTCCTTAAAAAAATAAGACACATGAAAAGTAACATTCCTTAAGCTAGCTACTGGGAAAGTACTTCTGCCTTCTCACCGCCGTTTTCAAATAAAGGTTAATTTCATTTTAGCAAATGATGAGAAAAAGCCCAAAACAAACACCTAACATCTATGATAAAACACTTCCTTTGTAAAGGGCAGAACAAAGTGAACTCTTCCCTGCCTCAAATGCTGTATTCATTGCAGGACAAACCACTGTCAACTTCAAGATTTTCTAAGGCAGCTGAATTTTTCAATGAAAATACAACTAAGAATCACAGGATCATAAAATGGTTTGGGTTCGAAGGGACCTTGAAGGTCATCTTGTTCCAAACCCACTGTGATGCAGGTGTCCCTGACACCCCCCACTAGACTGGGTTGCTCAAAGCCCCATCCAGCCTGACCTTGAACACCTTCAGGGAAAGGGGAATCCACACCTTCTCTGGGCAACTTGTTCCAGTGTCTCACCACACACAGAGTAAAGAATTTCTTCCAAGTATCTAATCTAAATTTTCCCTCTTTCAGTTTAAAACTGTTATCACTCGTCCTATCACTATGCTCCCTGATAAAGAGTCCCTCCCTATCTCCTGTAGACCACCTTTAAGTACTGGAAGGCTGCTACAAGGTCTCCCCGGAACCTTCCTTCTCCAGGCTGAACAATCCAAACTCTCTCAGCCGGTCTTCATAGCAGAGATGCTCCAGCCCTCTGCTGGACTCACTCCAACAGTTCCATGTGCTTTGAATATAGAAGGCTCTGGAGCCGGACACAGTACTCCAGGTGGGATCTCCCCAGAGCAGACGGGCAGAATCACCTCCCTTGACCTGCTGGCCATGCTTCTTTTGATGCAGCCCAGGATACGGATGGCTTTCTGAGCTGTGATTGCACATTGTCACCTCTTGTCAAGCTTCTCATCCACCAACACCCCCAAGACCTTCTCCTCAAGACTGCTCTCAATCCATTCTCCACCCAACCTGTGTTTGTGCTTGGGATGGCCCTTGCACTTGGCTTCATGAGGTTGACATGGGCCCACCTCTCAAGCCTGTCCAGGTCCCTCTGGATAGCATCCCTTTTCTCCAGCTTGTCAATCATGCCACACAGCTTGGTGTCATCAGCAAACTTGCTGAGGATGCACTCAATCCCATTGTCCCTGTCTCCAACAAAGATGTTAAACAGCACTGGTCCCAATACTGACCCCTGAAGAATACCACTTGTCACTGGCGTCCACTTGGACATTGAGCTGTTGACTGCAACTCTTCCAGTCTGACCATCCAGCCAATTCCTTATCCAGTGAGTATTCAATTGGTCAAATCCATGTCTCTCCAATTTAGAGATGAGGATGTTGTGTGGGACAGTTTCAAATGCTTTGCACCAACCCTGGCAGGTGATGTCAGTTGCTCTTCCTTTATCCACCAATGCTGTAACAGAAGGCCACCAGATTTGTCAGGCATGATTTGCCCTTAGTGAAGCCATGTTGGCTGTCACAAATCACCCCCATATTTTCTATGTGCCTTAGCAGAGTTTCCAGGAGGATCTGCTCCATCATCTTGCCAGGAACAAGGTAAAGACTGACCGTCCTTTACATACCTGGGTCTTCCTTCTTCCCCCCCTTTATAAAAATGGGGGTTATATTTTCCCTTTTCCACTCAGCAGAAACTTCATCGCACTGCCGTGACTTCTCAAGTACAATCGATAGTGGCTTGGCAAGTTAATTTGCCAGCTCCCTCAGGATCCATGGATGCATCTCATCAGATCCCATGGACTTGTGCACCTTCAAATTCCTTAGATGATCTTGAACCTGATCTTCTCCTACAATGGGGGTTCCTCATTCTGCCGGTCCCTGCCTTTACCTTCTGTGGCTTGGGTGGCGTGGGCAGAGCACTTGCCAGTGAAGAATAAGGCAAAAAAATCATTGAGTGTCTCACCCTTGTCCATGTTACAGGTGACCAGGTCTCCCATTTCCTTCCTCAGTGGGTCCACATATTCCCTATAGTCTTCCTTTTGTCACCAACATACCTACAGAAGTTTTTCTTTTTGTCCCTGATGTTCCTGGACAGATTTAATTCTGCCTGGGCTTTAGCCTTCTTAACCTCATCCCTGGCTGCTCGGACAATTTGTCTGTTGTCCTCCAGGCTACCTGTCCTTGTTTCCATCCTCTGTAGGCTTTCTTTTGCTTTTGAGTGTGTACAGGAGCTCCTTGTTCACCCATGCAGGCCTCCTGGCATTTTTGCCTGACTTCTTCTTTGTCAGGATGCATTGCTCCTGAGCTTGGAGGAGGTGGTCCTTAAATATTTAGCAGGTTTCTTGGGCCCCTCTTCCCCCCAGGGCTTTATCCCATGGTACTCTGCCAAGCAGATCCCCGAAGAGGCCAAAGTCTGCTCTCCTGAAGTCCAGGGTAGTAAGCTCGCTGTGTGCTCTCCTCGCTGCCCTAAGGATCATAAACTCCTCCATCTCATGGTCACTGAAGCCAAGGCTGCCCTGGAGCTTCGCATTCCCCATCAGCGTCTCCTTGTTGGTGAGAACAAGGTCACATAGCAGCTCTCCCCACTGCTCCTCTGTCACTTGGAGAAGGAAGCTATCATTCCCGCATTCATTGACAGACTGCTTATGCCTTGCTGTATTGTCCCACAAACAGATATCAGGGGAGCTGAAGTCCCCCAATGAAGACCAGGGCTTGTGAATGTGAGACTGATCCTATCTGTCTATGGAGGGCCTCGTCTGCTCAGTTTTCTTTGTCATGTGGCCTGTAGCAGACACCCACTGCCCTCCCTTTGATCCTGATCCATAAGCTCTCAGTTGGCTCCCCATCCATCCGCAGGCAGAGGTCCATGCACTCCAGCTGGTCATTGACATAGAGGGAAATGACCACCTCATCTCCCTGCCTGTTCTTCCTGAAGAGCTTGTATCCTTCCATTCCAACACTGCAGTCATAGGAGCCATCCCACCACATCTCATGATACCAGCAAGATCAGAGCCCTGCAGGTGTGCACACTTCTCTAACTCTGCTTGTTTATTCCCCACGCTACATGTGTTCATATAAAGGCATTAAGTTGGGGCCCGATGAAGATAACTTACTGGCTGGAGTGGCTGGAATTCCTTTGTGCAGCACTCCAGGTGCTCTCCTGCTGACCTGTGATCCTCGTCCAGGCTCCAGGCATCTATTCCTGGCACTAGCATCATACTGGTAGGAGCGGGATGGATTGATGTTCCCCTCCCCTAGCAGCTTTAGTTTAAAGCTCTCTTCACCAGCTTGGCAAGCCTTAGGCCAAAGATGCTCTTCTTCTTCTCTG
>JAHREE010000605.1:1501587-1543856 GCA_033628505.1 Tringa tobata | reverse complement strand
TTCACCAGCTTGGCAAGCCTTAGGCCAAAGATGCTCTTCTTCTTCTCTGAGAGGTGGATCCCATCAGCCCCCAGTAGGCCTTGTTTCTCAAAGCAAGTCGCATGATCTAAGTCCCACAACCCCCTGGCTGTGGCACCAGTCCTGTAACCATTTGTTGATTTGCCAGATCTGACTGGTCCTTTCAAACCCCTTCCCTACAACCAGGAGGACTGATGAAAAAACTGCCTGTGCTGCTGACTCCTTAACTGCTGCTCCCAGGGCTCCGTAATCCATCTCGATACTCCTCAGACTGCTGGTGGTGGTATCACTGGTGCCCACGTGAAACAACAGCAGCAGATAACAGTAAGCAGACTGCAGCGGGTTCGGCAGTCTCTCAGTGACGTCCCTGATACAAGCCCTGGAGGAGCAGCACCTCTCTAGAGAGTGCATCAGGTCGGCCAATGGGTGCCTCTGTACCTCGCACAAGAGAGTCGCCTGCTGCTCTCGCCCGTCGCCTTTTCTTCCTTAAACTGGTTGCTCCTCAGGGAACAGGTTGCCTTACTCAGCTCCAGCGCCTCTCCTGACGCAGCAGGTCTTCCTTCTTCACTTTGCAGAGCTGTGAAGTGCTTCTGCAAGGGCAGCTCAGGGGTGTTTTTGGGATGTCTCTTCCTCCTGCTGGTCTTTGTAGTCACTAACTTCCACTCTGTGTTACTGCCCCCCTTCCTTCTGTGTGTGCCAGAGTGGGAGGTTTTGACTGTTTGTTCACTGCAGACTGCTCTTGTGACCAGCTGTCTGTCTGCTTCTCAGCCTCCCTGATGCTACGCAGCCTCCTCACCACCTTCTGCAACTCAGCCACCTTGTGTGGGCAGGTCTGCCGCCTGTCCCTGCCCCAGGAGAAAGTCAAGGCACCTCCTGCAATCTCAGGTCTGTGCTGCAGCTTCTCCCTTCAGCAGCTCCATCTGGGTGGAGGCATCGGCCGCCGCTGGGCTGGATGGTGCAGACCTTCCAGCCAGAGCTGTAGCCTTTGCTCTCAGGCCAGTGCCCACCACTCTGCCTTGAGGGTCAAGTAGGACCTTGTCCTGCACATGTGCTCGCAGGATAGTGCCCAGCTGCTGTGTTACGTGTACTTCGAGTCTGCCCCTCCTTCGAAGGGGCGCCCTTCCTGCGAGAACTGCATCAAGAATTGTGGCTCTGCTGGCCAGAGTTGAGAAACCATTGCCACAAATTTCAAATCTCAACAATAAATGCCAATGAAAATAAAATGTTATTACTGAAAAATATTATTTAGTAATGCACGTTAAAATACTGTAGACATTTTTTATCAATTACTTATATTATTACTTTTTCATAGTTTATATCATAATTATTATTATTTGTAGTTTATTTGTAAAGCATGGATTGGAGAATCAATTTAAAATTTATTTCTTGCTCTTTCACTAGCACTTTTGAAATTACTTGCGGACAATGCCATTACTTGGTCACTACTTTGTATTTGCATTACTCTAGATATAATTTAGCTAACACAATATTTAAAATAAGAAGTCATGTACTTCAAAATTCAATGGATTAATCAATCAAGAGGTATTCACTGAGATAAATAATGAAGTATCTACCATTTGTAGCATTAAATAGAGCACTCAAGTGGGAGTAATTTCCTGACAGGAATTGCAGAAATAAACCCACTGTGCCAGGATGAAATGAATACTCATGGATACTGCCGCACTGCTTTTTGAGTAACTTTTAAAGATCCTACCTGAGTATCTGTTTTAAATGTACTTACATTCTTGTGCTTTTCATGAAATTCATTCCCCCTTCCTGGCATTTAACATGACTGGTGCAAAAAGAGGAGTAAGGTGGCCATAATATTACAATAATCACCTTCTAACTAGCCACTCTTTCAGGCAACTCACTTTTTCTACTGTAAGGCCAGACAGCTGCACAATGAACTGATTTATTTTCTTTATAATTTATAGACTTTTTTTTAATAATTTGTAGACATTTACAGGTAAAGTGAACTGCATTTAGAATAATGCATCTGTAGGGCTACTAGAATCCTCTAATAATCATTGCACTATTTTGGTGTTAGTCCATCGGAACCAATTTAAACTATCTTAGTTTGCCTTTTCTCATATAAAATACAGCAGTTCCTATCAGATCATTTAATATAAAGCAAGTTGTCCTTGTTATGTGGCTCTAAGCCCTCAGGGTGAAGACAAATTATGCTTTCAAGCTGTCCTTTGGCACAATGACTAACTCTATACTTTACAAAAGAACAGATTTCACATGTTTTCATATTAGACTAAAGGATTTAGGGCATTAAGAAATAACTAAATACTGTGAAAAAGGAGAGTTAACAATACTATGAAAAGCAAAAGGATAAAATCCATCTTAATTCTGTTTTCTCCACTGTTTTACATTTTCTCTCACAAGTCTTTAAACTTGCTTAACCAGGGAAGTATAACTTTAAGTGGGAAAGCTAGTGCTCTGTAGAAGAGAATTTCCTCTCACTTGCTCACACTACTTAAAAAAGTAGTACTGCACACCACATTATACCAGGCAGGACAGATCAAACCTTTTACGCATAGACAAGCCACAAAGCTCTTAGATACGTGTTCTTTTTTTCTCCATCATCAACAACAGGCAGTAGAATAAGGATTTCTTTTTTAAAAAATAATTAGATGAGACCACCAACCTTTCATTTAAATCCTTCACTAACAAAACAATGAAACTTAAAAGGATCAACTTGACTGCACAGTTATAGAACTAGTTCTAGAAATATTCCTAGACAACAAATACTTTCTTCAAAGAACCAAGATTAAATCACTAAAACATATGGACAAACTGCTAAAATTTCAGTATTTTTTACCTTGTGGGAAAAAGTTACACAGTTACAGCTGTGATTTGTACCTTCCCTTGCAGAATTTATCAACATGACGTTGCCTGAATGGTGTGAATTAAGTGGATGTGGACATAATTATACTAATTATGTATATCAATATAGATATGAAAAAAACCCAACTTGTCAAATACATAAAGGAATGGACGGAAGCAAAACTATAGCACAAAATACCTTCCCGTTATCCTCACTTCCAGATGTTTGCTGTTTAACTGTAACCAAGTTTAGATAGAGGCTGTAACTAAAATAGTCTGGTGTTACAGGCAATTTGTCATAGTTTGCAAAGAAAATAATCTTTATTTCCACACAACATCTTCATATCAGTGTAACTAAACCTACACGGTGTAAATCTATTGCTTTAGCACTCCTACACTGTGATGCCTTAACTTTATCTATCTTATTTTGCACCTAGCTCTGGAATACACAATGCCAATACAAGCAGTTTTAGGTGGGTTTAACTGCACCCCCTTTAGGTTTAGATTGCATATCTTTCACTCATTCCCCCAGCTAGCTGACACTCTTATGGGCACAGAGTTTTCTTATGATAACATGACCTTCAGAAAATACCACACTTGAAGATCTGTTAAAAAATACATAGTTTCTAAAAACCAAAAAAAGCTGTTTTACCACTACTACAGTACACTTACAATTCTGAAAACGAAGGCTGAACTAAATCTGCTTTTTTCACTTTGCTGTTCTGAATTTGACTGTGAGTTCACTACCAGTTGAAAGTACTAAATCTAACTGTAGAACTGCCCCACTGAGTCCCCAAAAAAGCTTAATTCAACATACTTGTCTGACTCTTGAAATCAATGTCAGGTAAGAAAGAGCATAAGAACAGGACAAGCATGCATGATACTTCCCTGACATGTTCTTCTAACTTCCAGCAATCTGCAGATCAGGGGCTCTATGAATCAGAGGTATATTTTTCTGCATTAATACCCTGGAAAGAGCTGTCTTTTAAAAAAATCTATATAATCAATTTAACCTATATATAAATATATACCTATATATAAGCTATTCTCACAGGCTGTGTCAAATAAGCTTAGTTCTTTTTTCATAAAATGGACTGAATACTATCCCTGGATACTCTGTCCACACCACAAATGATTTATAAAGTTTCACGCAACAAAAAAGCTTCACAAATCCAGTGAATTCTCCTCAAGAGGAATAGGGGGACACTGGAGAATACCCCACAAATAGACAGAATCTACGTTTAATTTGCAGTTATTGAATAAAACTGCATACATCTGGCATAGATATATTGATAATATTTGTGTATGTGGCTTTTTAATATGACAATAAAACAACTAGATGTTTACATTCCTCTTGCTGATTCTCAAGCATGTACATGGATGCAGATACTGAAGGACACCAGTTCTACTGCAAGTTATGTTGTATGTTGGAAACACACTGGCCTTAGATCTTGTAGAAGCCTTAGCCTACCTTGGGTACTGCAGCTCAAGACCAATTGCATATCCCAGTTTTTAAAATCCTTGTTATTCTTGACACCTTGTTAGCCAAAAGAATGCTGTCAATATTAAACTGATTGTTTCATTCTCTGACCTGAATTTTTTAATGTATGCCTAATATATGCATTTTCTTGCTTTTATGAAGCCATAAAGGCAAGGGGGTTTATTTTCTTTTTCTGAAACAACAGATACTGTCTGTAAGTCTCTAGGAACTGTGTTCTGTATTAAAATAGGATCATCGCAGTTTCAAATGTTCCGCACAACAGCGTACACACAGACTTAAACTAAAGCCGAATAGACTAAAATACCGAAAATAGGTGAAGCAAGATAGGGATCAATACCTCAGTAGATCTGGCTAACGCACCTTGTAGAAATGTCTGTGTATCATCATCATCTACTTATTTGTACTTCCTGTCCTTCACATCTTCTGTACTGCTGCTATTTTCTGTCCTCTTTCTGGGCTGCCCTGATTCTAGATCCCTTCTTTTCTGCTCCATTTTCTCGGAAGGGTATATCATAATTTTTGAAACCATAATTTCTATTTGCATATATTACATTTCTATACATATGCATACACACATATGTACATATTTGCCCCGGAACCTGAAGTTAATAGCAAAGTGGGAGAGGAAGGTATTAGTACTCATTCTTGCTATGCATGTTATGTAAAATAGTTAAAGCCACCATCATCACAGAAACTCTGATTCATATTTCCTATATGTTTTATATATTCCTTTATTTATATATTCCTTTTTTTGTTTTGAAGCTTTCTTTAATTTCATGTATTACTCAAATTCAGGCATTGTTTTGTGCAAATGGAAAACACTGTAACGTATGCTAATGAAAATAGTTCTTTTCATATTCATTTTTCCTTGTGCCAAAGATTACAAAGAAACATCCTTCATCAATTGTTAGGAAAACATCATAAGTAGGCAGTGCTTCCACTCTGTTGGCATTTCTAGCGTAAGAATTAAAAATGTGAAACAAGATGAAATGAAGTGGAACACCAAATTCCCCCAAGTCCCTCCCCCAAAACTACATAATGAATCCCTTACGTTAGAAATTAATAAATTATCTTTTTTTTTTTTTTACCTTCAGCCATTTATCGACACACTTAGCATGGAACTCGTGGTTACAGGGTAAGACTCTAAGTAGCTGCCTTGACTCAAAATCACACATGCACACCACACATCTAAAAAAGACAACAAAGTTCAAATGTATCTGCTGTGTAAGAACACGAGTTCACAGACCCAACCAATATAACAAATGTTTAATCAAAATTAAAATGGTGGAGATAATGATCTATAAGTTTATTCCCTACTGATACTGGTAAGTCACACTGAGGATCATGGGAATATCAGAGAAAAATCCTTAGACTGGAGTTCAAACATTAGACAGCATTTGGTACTAAGTCACTTTAACTACTTTTATATCTATACAGCCCTTTCCACTTGGTTGTGCAGATCTTTCAAACACAGTAAATTAATGGGTTTTAAAAGTAAGAAGATGCACTCTGAAAACACTGACCAAGCTCTATCAGAAGCACTTGAAACTTCAACAATTGAAGCTATTTTAACAAAGGCTAAATTCCAAATTGACAATGTCACTTTAATGTCTAGTTTGGTGAACAGAACCTAGAATACATTCCATTCATCTTAATTTTTTTTAAATGCTGAGGAACTCAATTGAAACATAACTAAATGATGTGAGACTAGATAGAAGTTTTAAAGTAAGGAGAAATAGTATTTGATCCAGAAAGCATTCCAAGAAAAATAAATTAAATTAAACTTTATTGACAGGACTGCTTTTAAAGCCCCTCTGGCCTTGCTAAGGCTGCAAGTTAAGGAAATGAAATAAAGCCACCTAAATTATGGACCTTTGAAAGAGATCTTGGTACTTACAATGTCTGTTCTGACTGGTGATTGTTCGGATTGAACCTGTAGGATGGTAGCTGTTCAATGTCTGCCTTTGTCAAGCCTCTTGGTTTGGCTTCTCCCAGACGTTCTGCCAGGTTCAGCAGCGCCTGCAAAACATGGTAACCGGACATTTAAAAATTCACTGCTCAAACAGGCTCTGGTTCCACAAGAGTTGGGGCAGCCATTACACCTCACTACCTCAGCTGGCAGCACAAAACACCCTTCTATCAAAAAATGTTTTGAACCTTAATTCTTTCCTACAACAGAAGCCCCATGGAAAGTCTTATCAGAATTCAACCATCAATTATGTAAGATGTTCTTTTGGGGGTTTCAAAACATCCAGAACCCAGCTTCCAATTAGCCCTGTGGCTGCACATGCAGCATGGTATTTTCCTTCTGAAGGATCCCCTCACCCTGCTATGAAATTAATACTACTGGTAACCAGAAAAAATTGTCAACAAATTTGCTTCCTAGGAATATGCAAGTCTGGTCTTGTGAGAGAAACCAAGAATTTAATTGGACAGGTTCTGATTCCCACTCCACTTCTTGGTCTAGCTGAACTGAAAAATGGAGATTTTATCCTGAATCTGGAAAAGAAATACATATCATCAAACTTAAAGCAGTTTTTTTTTTCTCAATTTTACGTTCATTTTCTAAGCACCAAGCATTGCACTAAAAGCCTCTCATGTAAATAATTTGCACTCTTGTCATGTATGTAACCTGCATTCCTTCACAAGGAATGCTAGGAAAAGTATCACTATGAATGTGATGGAGAACCAAGGCATAGAAAAGTTAAAAGACTTGGTGAAAGCTGTGAATGGCACTGATCACAAGGAGATTTCTAATACTGTCAAACCTGGGGCCCAATTTCTCAGAAATAAGATGATGCTTCTTCTGAACTAGCATAGAAGTTATTACAGTAGTGCTCATTGTTAAACTGAAAACGTGCAACTACAGAGAGCTCTTAAGGGGACCACAGCCAAAGAGATGTAAAAGTAAGCACTGATGATGACTGAAGAGAAATCAAATGGAATACAATGGTCTCAGAACCAGCAAAGACACAACAGCTGGGACTGCCCGATAATTATCTAGGATATTAAAGAGGGTTCTGCATCTATAGACGTGAATTACTGTACCCTCCTGAAGCCAAGAAGAAAAGGCAGTAAGGCAATTTTATAAACATTATATTTAGATCAATTAATCCTATGACATCAATACTATTCTGCATTAACACTATTCTGCAAAGTTGCGCATATAAAGCCAGCAACTAACTTCACTTTTGAAAGTGCTTCACTTCTGTTTGATACTGAAAATCCATTAAAATTAAAAAGGAGAAGAGTAGCATGTAGAACAGAAAAGCTGGACAATTTAATGACTACTAGACGGGAACGGTAGATTCTGGAAAAGAGCAACAGACAAAAAGTAAAGCTAAGCACTTCTAATATTGAGTACTGCAAAAAAATCTGAAAGGATGGTTCCTCGATTTTGTCTTCACGGTCATAACATTTATTTGAAAGGCAAAAGCAGGATTAAAAGCAAAATATAATAAAAATTTATGTATTGCTTGTGCTAACATCTGTTCTTTAAAGGTAGTTGTAGTTCGCACACCAACCTCATAGTTTTCTACCTCGCCATCTTCCACATCCAACTCAAAGCTG
Organism: Tringa tobata; assembly: GCA_033628505.1. NCBI lineage: Eukaryota > Metazoa > Chordata > Aves > Charadriiformes > Scolopacidae > Tringa > Tringa tobata. The sequence goes on along the minus strand of JAHREE010000605.1, from coordinate 1,535,935 downwards.
AAAGCTGGTCCAACTGCAGGTGGCACTGGGAGCATTGATCTACCATGAGAGCAAACAATGACAAGGTTCAGCATCTTGCTGAAGGAAAGCACAGAAACATCTGGCAGAGGTAAAGCTACCTTATTGATTCCTCTCAAATCAACAAGTTCTCAGAACTGATAAAAGTGTTAAGTGTGAAGTCAAGAGTAGATTTTTCAAGTGAAAGAATCAAAGGAAAAAGCTAATTCTGCCACTTTTTGTTATTGGGAGCGTTGCCTTTTTAATTGCATGCATGTCTCAACTGATATATCCAACCAGGCTCGGCATTATTCCAAAAACTAATCTCTTGGTTATCACAGATTATGGAGAGGTAAAACTGTCAATAAATTGATGTTCTGTTTTTTAATATGTTTTATTTCTTTAAGTGGATAAATACCAACAAAGAAAATGAACCCTAAGTTCACTTTGCTCTCCGATACAAAAAACTTGAAACTTTTGTAAGCCTAAAACACACAATGAAGATAAATAGGATATGCTACTGGACTAACTTCCATACTGAAGGCAAGCACAAACTCACTCAATTATATATACTGTCAGGTTGGTTAAAGCACAATCTCTTCAGATAGAAGGCGAGAGAGAGATGTTTTTCTGTTTTTATATTCAACAGGTGGTCTTATCCCCCAAGAAAGTACTATGGGTCAAAACTTAACTCAGACAGAGAAGTCACAAATTTGCAGCACTAAAATATACTACAATCCCACTGAAGTCATCAGGATTTACTGTGCCACATTGTGTCCTCAATGTACAAGCAAGAAGCTATGACATTACTCTCAGACTGTAAGACGCAAAGTTGAACAACTTCACTGGATCGGATTTCTGGTGCCATTTTCATGCCACATCTGAAACTACACAGAGAGAAACTACAGGTCTGGTGCCAATATTTGATTATTTTCTTGTCAACGTCACTTTTGCACAAGAAAATAATCTCTGTTTTCCAAACACTTAGTACTTATTTCCAAAACAGCACATAGAAGAGTAATAAATTTCATGTCATATACCCAAACTCCTCCACAGAGAGTCTACCATAACACACTACAGATAATTCCTAAATGTTAATTGTCCCACATCTTTTCCAGAAACAGATGTAATCAGAGGCAAAACAGAAATTCAACAGATCAGCAGTTGAGCCAACAAAAAAACACATCACAGAAAGCTCCCACCCTTGTGCTTCATAATTAAGAACCAAACCAAATGAATTTACTCCATAAGGAAAGATTCCTAGGACTTTATCCTACAGTGTAACCATGCCTCTGTAAGAGTATCCAAGAACCAAGTTTTAAAATTTGTTGAAGATTTTATGAAAGAGTTCAGAAACAAGAGGCTACTGTGCCTCAAAAAAGCCTACAAAACTACATTGAACAAAACTGTTCACTTAATATTTTTCCTTGCTTAAGGGTGTAAGTTATTCCAAACAGGCCGGAAATTTTACAGTTACCCTCCTCACTGTGACAGCTGAACTATGCCTATTCTCTGTTAGAATCAAATCATAAAAAGTGCCAAGACTCTTGTTGCAAGTCACATGACTTCTTAATAGCCTACATGGAAGCAAATGTACTTTGAACTTACAGCACGTAAGGTAATAGGCTGGGGTGGTAAGGGTGTGGTGGCATTGGCTGCTGTGATCGGTATCTGCTGCGCCCTGTGAGTCTTCGAGGCATAAAAGGTGGGTAAGGCTGCAAGAAAGAACAAAATAAGCTTCAACTGAAACTTGTGGAACTGGAACTTGTGTCCAGTTCTGGGCTCCCCAGCACAAGACAGACATGGACATACTGGAAAGAGTCCAACGAAGGGCCACTAAGATAGGACTGGTGCATCTCACATATGAGGAAAGGCTGAGAGAGCTGGGACTGTTCAGCCTGGAGAAGAGAAGGCTCAGGGGGATCTTAGCAACATACATAAATACCTGAAGGGAGGGTGCAAAGAAGACGGAGCCAGGCTCTTTTCAGTGGTGCCCAGTGACAGGACCAGAGGCAATGGGCACAAACTGAAACACAGGAGGCTCCGTCTGAACATCAGCAAACACTTCTTTACTCTGTGAGGGTGACTGAGCACTGGCACAGGTTGCTCAGAGAGGTGGTGGAGTCTCACTCCTTGGAGACATTCAAAAGCTGACCGGACATGGTCCTGGGCAACCAGCTTTAGATGGCCCTGCTTGAGCAGGGGGGGTTGGACCAGATGACCTCCCTTCCAACCTTATCCAGTCTGTGAGTCTGTGATTCAACATTTTGCTTTCTTAATCATGAAATAAAATGAAATCTAAATACTGAAATACACTTTCAATAAAGCATTATTAAAAAAATCCAGCCTCTACTCAAATCCAAAGGAACCGCAGCCTCAGTTTGAAACAATTACCACTGATGACACACAATCATAACATTCCATGTGAAAAACATAGTAAAACACAACAAAAATCCTTGACAGCTCTTGGGTGCTTAGTCTACATGCAGGCTGGTTTGGGAAATGGGACTTGAACTGCTGACTCTCTTGCACATATAAAAGCTCAGGCTTTAGCTCTGCTGCTATTATGCAGGCCTGTGCACAAGTAGTTGAGTAAAGAAGGCTTTTAAAAAAATAAAAATTCTTAAAAAAAGATTTTTAAAAACATCTCTTCTTTAAAAAAACTCTTTTAAGCTGTACTGTATATTTACATTAATGTTAAAGAAGGCTTGAAGCCTTTCAAGTGTATGTGGGAAGTTTAATCAGCAGAACTTCTGCAGCTGGACAATGCTTAAAGAGACAATCAAGCCTAAAAGTTCAATGTATTCTTTCCATGCAAAAGAGTCAGGGTCTTCTTCTTGAAAGTAAGATCTCAAACTAGACACAGCAAATATTAATTCTACTGCTTTGTGAATTCTGCAATTCAAAAATATAATTAGAAACTGTTGTGTTCACTGAATGAAAGAGAATCACAAATGCAGCCATTCCATCATTATTTTAATACAAATAAAATTATGTAAAGATTTAGGTTTGCTTTAAAAAAGACCGTATAATTACTTAGAATATACTTTTATTCTGCTTCTTGGCAATATAAACCCAGAACTGAAGCATCAGACAAGACAAGTGCTAGATAATCCGCAAGAAATGGTATTTTGTTCCTTATCTTCTTTAAAGTCTGAACTTGGAAATCAAGAAAGCCTCACCCCAACGAAAATGTTTGTGATTAGATTGTAATGATAACTTAATAGGCATATTGAATAAAATACAAGCAGTTTATGGAAGTTTTTAAGAGTCTTGACTCATTCTCGCTGAAAACTTTATTGAAAATTTCTACACCTTTAGTTTAACAATGAGCTCAATTTTTTTTTTAATGGTGGGGACTCGAACCTCTATAAAATCTGTAGCAAGCATTTAACTCAGTTGTGTGATTTCAAGAAGACTAATTAAAGAGAAGTTATCTGTATATTCTATAGTCACAAGGCCTAAAATTTAATTCTCATTTAAAATTTTCAATAACAACACGCCTCTAAAGCCTTCTTGATGCACAGTTCAAGCATTTAAAAAATACAGAGCCTATACTTGACTTCTAGTTATTTCTTCAAGCATTAGAGAGGCAAGAGAAGTTTTTTTTAAAAAAAAAACAAACAACCCCCACAAAACAACAACAACAACAAAATCTCAGAACTAATATAATTGCAGATTGAAGTGCACCACAAAAATCCTGGAGGTAGCACAGTTAGTGGACACACCACAGAAGCACAAAATTCAGCATGGACTATATCCCGCACCGGGTTTAATTTTTTTGGTGCTGCTGCAGTTGAACTGCTGGTAGATCCCCAGAAAGCCGGCTTAAAGTAAGCTTGGCTGCCTTTGTAACACCGTGCGGTCTAAATGGCAGAAGCACTAGGTACAACTGCTTGCCTGCAAAGTGAAAACACTCTGGAGATCTATTTTTAAAGCTTTCTAGATTTCCTGGCTTGTGGAAACTCAACTTATGATGAAGAATTAGCTAAAAGTGACAGTAACTTTTCTAAACTGTACTAATTATTTTCTGCACTAGAGGTCCTGGACTGTGTGGCAACATGGAATGTTTTCTATGTAACTGCTATGACACTCTGCAGATAAGATTATCAGTAATCATTTGCTGGTGTCATTAAAGTACCCTTATGTTTATTAAAACAAGTTTAAAGAAAATACTGTGGTATGCAGCTATAGTCAATAATGGAATACAACTGCAAGAAGTGCCACTTTTCAACAAAATGTACTATAGAATAAAGATCAAGAATGTTAATGCAGCTTGAAAAAGAATGTAGTACAGAAAACAATACTTACTACACCAAATGACACCTCTTGGTGTAAAGGATCGTGGGTCAAAAATTGGAGAGGAGCTGAGGGAGGCAGTGTTGGTGGATGGGTTGATGGAGGGTATGTAAAACCTCCTACAGGGAGATGTTCTCCAAGCAGTTCTACTTCATTTTCTATCCTTTGAAGTGGCTAAAAAAAGAAAAAGAGATAGGCTTTTCTGCAGTAATAGAGATGTCATTTTCCCCAATAAAAAACTGCAATCCCAGTTGTATATTCTGAGCTGATGTGGTAAATTTTATAAGGTAAAAAACCATAATAAATTACAGGCATAATTGTACTCAGTTTCACATAGTAACTTTGTGAACAATTCCTGTGTGATTAACACTACCAAAAAGCAAAGACAACACTACGCGTTTGATATAAATTCACCTTTTCCAGCTAGCCATGCTTACAGACAGGAATTTATGCGATCTAGCAAATATAGGAGTGGCTGTAATTTCCTGTGTCTTGCATTTTTCAGGACAAATATTTGCTCTCCTTCTTGCCAGGCTGCTCTTACTGTACAACTATGCGAGAGAAAAAAATAAACAACCATAGACAAGAACTGAAATTGTGCCAGAAAAACTGAAAATTGGAGAGGAAACATGGCGACTTCAGTGAATTAAACTGATAATGATACTCAGTGATCAAGAAGATGCTCTCCTAGGAGGGTCATGCAAGCAGTGCTACCAAGAACACAGTCCAGAGGTTTCAGAAGCATGAGATTCCAGTTCAGTATTATAATCTAGTCAACATCATTCAGTCCCAAAAGTGCTCAAGAAATAACCAGGAATTGTCACTGTTTCATTAATACACTTTTCTGTTCCTGATACTGAATTCCACCGTTTCAAGAAATTCAGCTAAGGAACCTTGTGGAACCAAAGGCATATTCTGATTCCCTGTTATGCAGAACCAAATTTAAACACAAGGTATTCTCAAAACAATAACATAGAAGCTTTTTGTGGGAGCTGAAAGTTGACAGGCAAGCCTAGTCAATAACCTAAGTAAACAACTCAAGCTAAAACCCAGGCCCATACATTTTCTAAAGGAAAGTCTTACGAAGATTACCACTGGAAACCATATTTTCCTGGCTGTTCTCCTATCATCATAACAAAGTGACTGTAACCTTTTCCACACCTGAGACATGGATGGAGAAGTCTCAGCATGGTTTGTAAGTAATAAGGAAGCTGCTCTCTATGTCTGCTGCAGTGAAATACTGGCATTTTCTAGTCAGAGGGGCAAACAAATAGACATGACTATACAGATAACCCCACAGTAAGAGCTGTAGGACAGAACTGAAGATCTTATTTCCCCCAAACCCAAAACAGGGTCATGTTTTCCCACATTTGCATAGTTCCTATCACTAAGCCAAGTCTACCTAAGCAGAAGGCATCAATAACTTTCATAAGTGAAGAAAAAAAAGGGGGAGACTGTAGGCTCCAATATGTTTAGATAACATAAGGTTATTATTTAAGGAAAAGCACTGGTTATTTAAAAATTAACTGAGAAGTAATACAAACATGTAATGAAAATAACATTCTGTGCTTTCTTCTCTCCTGCTAAGCTTTTCTCTGAGACCACTACTGCACTACAAAACCTCCTCTTTGGATTCTCTTCTGCTTCCAGGGAAAGAAATACCAGAAGGAATAGTTGGTGAAGCAAATACACATCTTTTTCATCTTTTACAGATGAAATCTGTAAAAACCACGTTGAACTTTAAAATTATATTTTCACCGTCACAGTAAGTGGTTACAGACTTGCTAAGGAAGCATAAGTGCAAAACCCTATTACTTTAAACAAGACCCTTCAGTTTCTTCAGTCGGATATCTCAGCACTATTTTCCCATCCAGACCCACCAACACGATGAAGAGGGGAGTAAGAAGCATTACTTACCGACCGTGACTGCTGTGCTTGGAAAGGAACGAATTGTCCTGGAGGAGGCAAGTGAGGAGGGTGGTGTGTAGAGATATGAGGAGGATGCAAAAGGAATGGGTCACTAGAAATGAGGGGTGGAAATGCTGCATATGGTACTGGCAGGTGCTGAACTGAGCACGCCTGAAGCATCTGAAATAAAATGAAAACAACGTATTTTTGTCTCTGGCACAAACAGTCCCTATTAAACATTCTATATTTATTACGGAAAGATATCATTGTAACAAAAGCAGTTCTCTTGCCTCCTTGGAAAAGCCTCCCAAACGCACATAACTCATTCAAACACACAAGGATCAGTGATTAGTACAGAACAGGCTTTGGAAGTACCATAGTGTGACACCTGCTAGGTGCAAAGTAGCTCACACTTCTCACAAGGTCACTGGGAGTTGGGATTTTCAATACTCCAGCATTAGACAGACTCCTAAGTGATGAGCAGACACATCTACCCTACTTAATTTTATTTTCCCCACATATTATCTTCAAAATGACATGCCCAAGCAATGGCCTTGCAAACATTTTTGGCTCTACGTGGAGCTGAGGGACTCCCAGCTCTCAGACTGTGCCTTAAAACCTCTGTTGCCTTATATATTGAGAATAATTCATAAACTCTGCTCAGTTCTGCACTTTGAGGGGAGATGCACACTACAAAGATGGCTCCCTAAGTGACTGCTACTGTGGGAAATAGTCCTTTTTTCTCCTCTTTGAAATTCCTCATACAAAAGCAACTTTGGCACTAAAGTTTGAACAGTAAAGAGATGAAGGCACTGCAGGGGAGCAGGAATACACTTTGTGGAAGTGTATTTAGTTGTAATTCTAGATATGGAGGAGCAAGAAAACCTACATTCTCTTTTTCTTGCTCTTTGATCCATCGCCAGAACATTGGGCATTTCTGTTACGTTTCTGACAATTAAATGAGCAATTAATAAGATACTCGTTATCAAATCTTATGAAGAAAGAGGATCCAGTTCTGAGCTTTCATATTTATTTTTTTTATTTAGTCACGTCACACAATATATATTGTACATACTGACTGGAATAGGGTAAAATGCTAGAGATCCAGTTTAAAGTCAGATTACAGTAGTGGAGATGGAACAATCACCTCAATTTACTGTGATCATGACCAAACATAAATCTTTACATGCATTGAAAGGTAGCAGATTAATTTGATCTGACTACCTTTTTTTCGTAAATGTTGACTATTCTTCACCTTCAGCTACCACATCATTTTTCTAAAAAAGGAAATATATTTTTTTATGGTATTTTACTAAATTGAAAACTGTTCTCTGAAATAGCTGAAGATAAATTTGCAACTAGAACATCACACAGTGTTCTTTAAAACAGAAGAAACTTTGGGGAACTCATTAAAAAAAGGTTTCATCCCAAGATTTTGTATGGTAAAGATTACCACAGATCCCGTATGTGTTTAGAACAATCTGTGCTATGCCCGTGCCACTTTTTAAGTTAGAGCAAATGAGGGTCCATTATCTTTCAAGTGGAAAGAAACAAACCTGCCTGTTCATTAATTCAGGCTTTTGGAAAACAACTCCTATTTGAACACAGGCTTCCAAGAAGTTTTAAAACTGACACAGATATTGCATAAGTGGCATTTTTTTATTTTATAGTTGCACATGCAGTAAGACAGTAAGAAAGACAAACACTGTGTAAGTAACAAGCGATACTGGGAGGTTCACAGATGAAGCTGGCGAGCAAGCTGACATGCTGGAGGACAGGGCTACCTTTCAGATGTACTTTTGTAGGCTAGAGAAATTGGCTGACAGGAACCATGTGAAGTTCAACAAAGGCAAATGTGGAGTCTGGCACTGGGAGAGAATAACTCCACGGAGCAGGACATTTTGACTGACTGGTTGTGAGAAGACTTGCAGAAAGAAAAGTTGGGTTCCGGTGGACATGTCAAATACGAGTACATAAGAGACACAGTGTACACCTGCAGTCAAAAAGGCGTACACTGTGTACATAGAAGTCAAAAAGCATGCTGTGCTGCATTGCTAAGAATGTAACTAGTGGGTCCAGTGAAGTGATTCTGCCCCTCTATTCAGAAGCTGTGGAACTCTACTGGAAGTCCCATGTCCAGTTTTGGCCTGCTCAGTGCCAGAAAGACACTGACATACTGAAAGACAGCATGATGACCAGAAGCTTGCAACACGCTGGATAAAAGAAGAGGCTGCAGAATTTGATTTACTCTGCCTTAAAAAGAGAAAACTAAGCAAAGACCTTACCGCTGTTTTTAGTTACTTCATAAGAGTGGATAGGTAGAACCTGACACTTTCTTGAGGAGATAAGCGAAAGGACGAGGACCAATGGCACGCAGTTGCAGCAATGAAAATCCAATCAGATATACATAAAACATTCTTCACCAGAACGGCAGTCAAACACTGGAGCAGAGGCTTAGAGGGGCTGTGAAATCCTGGTACTGCTTTTAAGAGGCGGCCACCAAACGATCTCCAGAGCCTCCTTATAATTTATATTATTCCTCAATTCTGACATAATAGAAGAAAGAATGAAGTCTGTGTGCTGATGTTACATAAACTCAACCTTAATTCTTTACATTCACTTGTACTGCATCCATTCCCTCAACACACCTGATTAACTGTTGTATGTTCAGTCCAACCAATCTGGTTAGAGCTTTACTCCTGTATATATTTAAAGGAGAGCTGCATTGCTGAATTCCACACTGGCCAGCAGTATGGTGCAGACTTTGTTGTCTCTCATGGGCATAATGGCACCTGGACAAGATGAATGCCAATTACCTTCACCCTTCAAGGAATCCCTTAAAGAAACAGATGGTCACATCAAGCAGTTTTTTTCGGTGTCATAGGCTTGTTCGTGCCCTCAGGTCACAGCATGTGCAACAGGAAAAGGTGTTACACACTGCTGGCAAATGCACAGCTGGCAGAGACCAATGTTTATACCAATACTATAAACAACTGCTGCACACTGTAAATACTATTTATGTATGTTATTACAGATTTATACTAGAAAACGGAGGGAGAAAAAAGGTGTGACTCTTCAAGCAGGTTCTGCAACCTTCATTTGTACTGCTGAAACTTCTTGGGATACATTTCTTCAGCTCTGGTGCCTGCTAGCACTTAATGATTAAATTTGAGCAGAATGGTGGCATCAGCATGCTATGATGTGGAAAGTGGTATCTCTGAGCTGATACATAATTCCTGAGAAAACAGTTCAAAATCTTTCAAATTTAAAGATAGCAAATTAGCCATTCAAGGTATTTGATTTTAATCTCTGAAAGTCACAGAGTTACATCATTATTAAAAAAGTATTTTGATTCATCTTATGACAGCATTTTGAGACAGAGGAGGTCTTCTCAGCCTTTAGTGATCTTTCAGGATCTTATTACTTCTCAGAACACAACTGACTTTGGAATATCAGACCTTTTTGTATATAACCAATCCCTTGACAAGATCTCTACTAAGTAAGATTTTTTTTTCTAGGTGAGGTGTCTAATAAAAGCCTTAGAAACCTTCCTGTTACTATCTGAAAGTACAAGATAGCTGCTGCTAAGAAGTCAGTTCATAAACTGGCATTTATTTTTAATTAAAAACTATCAGGACTCTATACTACAAACAGTCATACTCTACCAGCTAAGTACCATATGCTTACCAGCTTTAAGGCCTACATTGCTATGCTACTGCAATTTATCATAAGGGAAAAAAAGTCTATTTTCAACAAAATTAAAGCCACAGAGACACTGAAGCTCCAAGGTGCCATTCCCATGTCTAAGATTGACCCTGGTGCAATTACAGAGACTCACGTACTGGGGGAGGCACACTGCAAACTGGAAGATGCTGACCACTGAAAACCACTGAGCACCCGGGGACTTGCTGCGTGCTGCAGGCTGGGATGTGCTGGCCTGTGCAGAGCGGTATCCCATGCGGAGCCACTGTCGTCACCGTGTATGAGACAGGAACTGTGCCCTGATGGATCTGCAGCAAAAGGAAAAAAAAATATTTAAGAACTTACCATGAACTCTTAACAGCATTGTACAGCACAATGAGTAATATAACAAGCTTTTATCTAGATGTCAGAAAAACATATACCCACAGTGAAGTTGTAAAAGGAGGCACATGCTTGTAATTCCTGTTCATTAAAATATTCTTCTAAATGGAATGTTACTCATTGATCAGCAGTTTCTTGAAAATGCCAAGAGGGATCTCTCAGCTTAAAATGTTAAAACTTCAAAGGCACCTTACAGTCACTCAGAATCACCTCAGACTCTATTAAGCTTGCCTCTCCACATTCTAATGTTAGTCCTTACAAAATAAGAAGGCAGTAATTCCTACATAAAAGCTCATCTACAAGCAGCTAAAGAATCTTCTCAACTCTGAAAGGACTGATTCAGTAATAATTCAGACACTTTTATCTTTAAAGAACAAGAAAATTGTGTCAATTTTCTTTCTTCCAAAGAGACCATTCTCCCTTGACTCACTCTCAGCCCTCGACTCACTCTGAGACCAACACTCAAACTAAATCTCATAATCTAAATGTAACAGAACACCTAACCTGAAAGCTGAAAAGGAAAAGTAAACATAACTATGAGGTGGCAGACCCTAAGTATCCACATTTATATTAGGAAACAGACCCACTTAACAGACCCAATTTTCTAGCTAGCAATATACCCTAAAATTTAATCATCAAACTCAGATCCAAAGGTATTCTGGACCTACAAGCCAGTTGGTGATGGCTTTTTTTTTGGGGGAGGTGTTTTTTTTTTTGGGTTTTTTTTTGTTTGTTTGTTGTTTTTTTAAAAACACTAAATAAGAAATCTCTGATGTTCTAATGAAATTGTTCCTGTGTCAGAGAGCATGGATTAATAAAAAGCAATTATTTCAAGGAAGCTCCTTCTTTCATGGTCTGCTAAAATGGAACCTATTTGCTTAAAATGGAACAAGTAAGAACAGCTCATTAGGAAGGTGAGAATGTGTAACAACTAATCTACTGATCTGGTAGACAGACACAGAAGTCAAAACAGAACACAGAGCACTGAACAGAACTTAAAATCCCAACCTATATATCACTAATGACAAAAACCAGTCTCAGGAAGACACTGAATTTGACACAATTCTGGCTCAGACACAAAAGCTGGTCATAAAGGGCAATGCTGGGTACGATTCTGAAATACTTACTGCTCACAGTAATAAAAAATGACCTCTAAAAATAGTCATGACCCTGAAGTATCAAACATCACCATGGAAGACCTCAGCGTGTATGGAAACACTGACATCTGCTCGCAGACGGTGCTTGGAAGTTAAGAGAGACAGTGGGATGGACAACTACTTATCCAGGCTTGTAAAGGTGTAATCTTGCAACATAAAGCAAGAGCATGATTTGAATTTTCGAGGTGCTGCAGCAGTAAAATTGTTCATCAAAATGCAAGGCTGTGAGATGGCTAGAATGGTCCCAGGTAAGAACTGCTCTGCAGTAGTAACACAACACACCAGTGGCACGCAGCTGCACTGAATGCAAACAAGTCTTTAAGCAGGGATGTTAGAGCTGCATGCTACGCACATGCAGTTTTAGAAGCGGACATCTGGATAACTGGTTCTACTTCCAAGCTCATGACTATGTAGCAACTAATGTACTCGTGCTGCAGGCTGCTGATTTAACAAACAACAATAACAAAGGTTACCTGAATAGGACAACTTCTTCTGCAGGTCCTAAATTAATGAATTCTATACCAATTGCTGTCGCAGAGAGGAGTTATGTACTTTCTGGACTGACCACAAATCTCATTTTTTCCATGTCATTTAAAGAGAAGTTGGATGGCTAATTTGGTTATGTGACAACACTGTAATGAGTTCTGCTGTCATGTAGAGAACCAATTATAGGCTTTGAATTCTACTTCTAAATAGTTTATTTTACCTTTTTAAAGACTTATAAGCCAAGGAGAGGTATTTTATGTGAAACAGAATACAGTCTTAATTATCATATCAAGTCTTTATCCCATTAAATTAACTTCAGGAGCATTTCAAAGGTTCGAGCCAGAGGCCTACAGAACTATGCCAATACATGCATTGGCATATTATTAAATAAAAATCTTCTTTATTAATAAAGTCTGAACTTTCTTTGTTTTTTTTTCACTGCCTACTGCAGTGCTCCATACGCCAATAATATTCAACATGTTCAAATGCTCTATAAGAGGACAAATAGAGTTCAGTGTTACCTGATTTTCGTTGCCAACTAATTTGGAGACAACCTTGAAGATTTGGGGGAAAAAAAAACCACCAACAAAAAAACCCCTACATCTTCAACACTGTTCTGTTTGTACTCTAAAACTCTTACCTGATCATGAATGTCAACCATCACTGCATTCTGCTGTGGTGGGTGAGCAGCTGGGTGCAACATACGAGGAGATACATTTGGTGGGTGAAAGGCTCGGGGCTCTTCTATTGCTTGCTGCTGTCCATAGGAGAGATGATGATAGTTTTCATCCTGGCTAATGGAATTATGTCTAGACAAACGATCTCTCCTTGCTCTCTGACGTCGAACAGGAGGACTGGAAACGTATTGAAAAAAAATAAAGATTATATAAATGACACAAATCCTACTTAATAACTAAAACCACATGAGAATCAAGTATCAAGAAAAGTTTTACACTGAAAAACTTTACTAGAATAGCTTGATTGGAATATAACTTCTTACTGACAAAACTGCTAAAAGCCTTAGAGATGACACATTTTCCAGCACAGAAATGGTTAACAGAGCATAGCTCAATGCTGTAAAAGAAACTGGGAGAAGAACTCTTACATAAATATTAACTTATTTTAAAAAATGGCTCTTGGATTGCCAAGTTCTCAAAATTCAAGATAGCAAACTTCAGGAAATTTCCATACATTTATTGCAGGTTAAAATCCTTCATTCCCTGATCACAGATTTCTCCAGGGTCCTTGCGCCAACCAGGTCACAAAATGTTGCTCACTTAGAGAGAGCAGACAAAGCAGTAGGCTCCTCTGAAGAAACAAGTGAATTTTTCATCTCTAACATATTCACTACATAACTGAGTGCCTCATAGAATTCTCTCCAGAAGATTCCAGGAAATTGTGATTGTGGTAAGCTTCGTTTTTCAGAGTGGAGAACTGTTGTCTAGATTGATTTAGACCAGAGCATGCACTTTTCTTGAGCAACTGACTTACAGGCATAGGATTTGATTTTGTACTCTTATATAATTGTATGTTCTGAGCAGAGATACTACTAAGTGGAGCTGAGACTTCTGTAAATCAGACCAGTGGTTCAGGCTCAACGCTCAGAAAACAATGCACCCACAAGTAACAAACTCACTATTGGAAGTTTTGATCAAGTCACTTCTCACTTATTTGGAAGGAGAGAGAACTGAAAACACAAAACCATCCTTCAGCACTGTCAATACATGCCTTTCAATCTCCATAACACATAAATCACAGGTCCCAGAGGCAACAGCAAATTCAAATTACATGGGACAAAATGGGTTTCCCAATTACGGAAAAGGCTGAAGGAACCAAAATGCAGAAAAGAGACAAGAAGGGTCTGTGCCCACTAGACCGCGTTCTCTCCAACAGTGTGTGGAAGAGAACTTAAGATTCTTTACTCTATTCCCATTGCTATTACCAAACAAATATCAAACAAATCTGAAACTTGTTGGCAAACCTAGACATTCCTCAAGTTGAGTCCAACTCTTCTGTTGTGTGAAACAGACGTACTCTGGGGAAGCAGCAGCATACTACCAGCTATTCAGATGCTACTGTGAGTATATGATACAACATCTCAAGCCACTGCTTTTCTGCCCTACTTCTCAGGGGTATTATGCCGTTATTGTCTGCCTTAGAACTGAAACAAATGCTAATTCACAACAGGTCAGACAGAACGCATAATGACAGATTGTAACACAGCATTCTTAAAACAAACAAAAAAACCCAAACAATTAAAAAAAAAGCATAGCCTTCTTTATCTTTTCAAATTACCATGTCAAAACATACAAGCTGTGTTTTCTTCTAAGCACTGAGAACCTAAATTTACAGTCTTATTGATGGATGTCTTAATTCCAGTCTCCTTTCCCAGATTTTTTGTTACACTCTGCATCTCTGTATTACTAGTATGATACAGCTATTACATTCTCATTAGAGAAAACCAGTATATATGATTTCTATCCACAGAGCTATTAATGCAAAAGATATTCTATTTTTTTAACTACTAAGATTGTTTTAAAACTGCTATTTCCTACTGTGAACAGAAATGCTCTGAATACTTTAACATAAAATGTCTATGCAAGGAATTTTGTTTGGAAAAGCTGCAGGAACAAAGGAAAGTTCCAAAGGGACAGCTTTGGAAGAAGAAGAACAGAAATTCTCTGCCTGACACCAGCACTTAGACAAGGCAACTTCTCATAAAACTACTTTTACCCCTGTCTTTGTTACAAGGTCTGGCTTTACTTTTCTATGAACCAAGAATTATGAGAAAGCACAGCCAGTAAAAGCTGGCAAAACTTCTAGCGTGTTTTTTTAAATGAATGGAATATCATTCTCCCTAAAAAGCAAAACTGCTTTTTTTTTTTTCCTATGCAGAGCTATAACGAAACTATACTTCTCATTCAGCAAAATTACACGGTAATATAATTAACATGGTAAATACCCAGTTAAAACAGAGAGACAACAAAGTGGCAAAAAATGGCAGGAATTCCTACCCTCAGGTAGGAACAGCCATCAAGAGGTATCCGTAACTGCAGAGTTAGTATTTGCAGATCTAAGTATCTTCTAACAAGGGTGATTTCTTTGCAGTAACACATTCTTAAATCCTGTCAGTTCAGAATTATGTTCAAGAGAAACAGAGGTGAAAGGTGAGGCACAGCAATGGTACAGATCTCCCCGTATCACAATGACTGGTAAAGACAAATTGGAATGGCCTTCTGTTTGATATAGGCATGCATTATGCTTTTACATCCACAACTTATCTGTAATATACATAGCTGGACAAAAAAACATTTTTTATGCAAATTCACACCAGAAGGCTACCTTTCTAAACTCAACATTTATTTGCTTACAATGAATCTGAAAAAAATATGATTAATTAGGGCACTGTTGTCCAAGGCACAGTACAAAATCCCAGATACAAAGAGATAAGGTCTAAATAGTAACCTAGACAATGGGAAAAACCCAGGTAATAAAAAAACAGCACACCCTGTGCTCACCACAGGAGTGGTCAGACAAAAGAGTTAACAATGATGATGTTGGGTCACAGTGATATTTGCACTACCCACACTTCAGACATTTTGTTTGCACTTGCCCTAGTTTGTTCCCTTGAGTTGAATGACCATTTGCAACTGGAGTGCACCTTTCATCTTGTCTTCATCTGAAAATCTCATTAACTCTGAGACCACTCTGTGATGGGAAGAAATAAAACAATGCAGGGAAAACAGGAAATTGGCTTCAAAAGCTCATGCATAACCTCATCTAAAATATTAATAACAGATGCACTCACAATCATCTTAAGGGATCAAGCTTTGATCCATGAGAGTGGTTATTAGTTCTGATACGAGCATTCTAAGACTCAAAAAGACTCCTGTAAAATAAGAGACATGTATATGCTG
The DNA here is from genome assembly GCA_033628505.1 of Tringa tobata. Taxonomy (NCBI): domain Eukaryota; kingdom Metazoa; phylum Chordata; class Aves; order Charadriiformes; family Scolopacidae; genus Tringa; species Tringa tobata. The sequence goes on along the minus strand of JAHREE010000605.1, from coordinate 1,520,088 downwards.
TTCTCCCTAACAATCCTGTCCTAGGAGAGGAGATTGGGTGTAGTACTATTCTAGAACCGACCTAGAGCTAGCTCAAATGCATTTGTGCACCCAAGCTAAAAAATGCCCTGACTCAAGTGCAGGGAACGAAAGCACTGACATATTTAAATGTCTCTGATTAGACCAAAAGCAGGTGTTATTCCCCAAGCGCAGGTGAGCTGGCCCTAGAAAGAGTAATGCTTTGTGTCCACAATGCTGCAAGCAACCTAACAACTCTTGTCAAGCTGAAGAGGGCTCTGCAATGAGGTGTCTCTTCATTTGCAGCACAGCTTACCTGCAAGCCACAGGCCACTACCTTGGTAGCATCTGACTGCCTTTCAATGTCAGACACTTGTCCCATGCACATTCATCTCCTACATATACTATTCTTCTCCATCATCCCACAGTAGTTTGTTAAGCACTCTACTTACTCTGGAGGAGATGTTAATGAGCATCGCAAAGAAATATATGTAGGCTGGCTGGACAACAAACAAAAAAATGGACAAATGCAAGACATTCTAGGCATCTCAGTTCAAACCATTTTAAGGTAAAAACCAGTTTTGGACCAAATGCCCCTGCACAGCATCCCTGTTCCAAACTGTACAAAAGGCCTAATCTTCTGTCTTCTCAATAACCCTGCAAGCTCACAATTCAAGCTGTTTTGAGAGCTGTGTATTTTGAATGCCACCAACTGAAAGCTTTCAGATTGATGAACTTGAAGTAAACAGAGAAAACGACTGTGTTTTAAAGTCTCTTGCCTCAAAACTACCTGACTGATCATGGCTGAAAAATTAGATTTGTGGGATTAGAAAAAAACCAATTATATATTTCTTAAGTCTAATATTTTATATTCATGAAAAAACACAGCCACTTCAATTTTAGTAGAAATGAAGACACAATATTTCACAGAAGCAAATAGAGGGACTATGGGTTTTAACTTGCATTAGATGACTCAGTATTTTTGAGGGAGAATATGAGGCAACAAAAGCTTGTGTTTTGGATAATTAGTTTAGTTAGAATAGTAAAGAAACCTGTGGTTTTATGCTTTCCTACATGATCAACCATCCAGGCACCAGTTCAACCTGGCCATTCAAATCTCTACTCTTCCATGACCATTAGAACTTCTTCCAAGATCTCTCTTTTGAGAGGTTAATAAGCCACAAGCTAAAACCAACGTGAAAACCTAACTCCTACTACATGTGAATCACCTCAGCAACCATTTGACATTATCTTAACTTCCTCACTATCCCCAGCCAGTATCCCTCATCTTTATTTAGATTGTTTTTATGTATGAAAATTAATCGTGACTGCATTGAAAATTATAGCACTAAATCAATAACTCTTAATATCTTTAAAATTGAGAGAGAAAGATGAGAAAGACTTTTCCTTGCATTTTTTTAAATGCTTATTGCTCCGGTGCAGAGTGAAACAGAATCAGCCTCATAATTTAAAGTGTTACTGAGCATGCCTTTCCTCAAGTTGACTATTCACACAAATTATGGGATGATGCACCAACCTGAATTACTTCCAGTAACTTTTCAGTTACAACTGTAGTAACTTACAGCTCAAAGAAAACATTAACACGTTTACCATGTATGATCTAGCCAGTGCTGGCTGAAATAAATCTCTCTTGAGCTGAAATCATGAAGAATAAGAAATTGTTTCCCAATCTACACAGCTTGCTTACCTCCTCCTGTTTCGTGCGGGTGTGTTGCATCGTTCCCCTGAGAAGTGGTGTTGGTTGGTCCGAGCCAAAGAAGGCTGCCTACTTGATGTCATCTCCCATGGTCGCATTGGTGGTGATGGGGCTGGTGATGCTGCTGTATAGTCAAAGACTGAATGGGAAAGGCGTTGTCGCTTGGGACTAGGACTGTCTTCACTCTATGCCATTGCAAAAAACAAAACAAAACCAAAATCCATCTCCAGATGAGTGAATTATAATCCATGCTTCAGTACTGCTTTGTGGCTAGCATTAGGAGTGACATATTAAAGACTGTACTAAACCACCATGAAATTAAACACTCACAAGTAGTTGCCTATTCATTATCTTTATAACATAATTTGTGATGGCTCCCTAACCTCTAAAAGAATTAAGACTCCAACATTTTAGCAGCATTAAAAGATAAAAATTCTAACATCCATGTAAAATCAAAACTATATCAGGAAAGACAACAACATGAATAATACTTCCTTTCTGCCCTAGCACTGATAGGCTACAGAAGCATAAAAAGATGTATAAGCACAGTCTTCACAGCAATGGTACACCTATCCTGCAGCCTACAAAGACCTGCATTTTAAAAGTAAACTAATACTCAAAGGGTATTTTCAATCATAATGTTTTTATTAGAAGGTTTTACACACTAAGCACAACCTGATGTGTATACCCTATACAACCCTACCAGGGAAATCTGCAGCTGCATGTTTCCTTTTCATGAATGCATACTGAGAAGGCAATGATTTTTACCGCGATATGAACTGGTAAATGGGAAAGCTTGTAAGTATTTTCAAATTTAACTATAGGCATCTAATGGGCTAGCAAACTGAGCATTTTGCACATCCTATCTGCGAAGGATCTATACACTTCAACAACAGTGATCTGATTTACATTCCAACATTTTTAATACTCTGCTCATACCTACAGTAATAGTAAATTCTTGGGCTGAACAGTCAGTTGTGGCTTATTCATAGTCCAGGACTAAGCTTATTTCAAGTACATTATACAGTTCAGGTCCAGTAAGCACTGGAAGAGCTGTGACCCATGACCCTAGAACAATGACAAAGAAAGTCATTTATGTGACTGGATAGAATTATCGAGGCCCAGATCGTCTTCTAAGCATTATTGTCTTCTTCCATCTCACCCCCAGAAAGCAGCAGAGGCAAAAGTTTAGCTTAGGTGTGGCACTACAAGGTAGAGCTTACAAGCCAGTTCAGTGCAGAGCTCCATTCAACTAGCCTATTGCTCCTGGAAATGCACTGTGCTGTGTTACCAGATTCTTTGTCATCAGGTGTCTCTGCACCACAGCATGTCCTGGGTAATTTGGTTTTGTTTTTTTTTGTTCCAGTGTCTAACCACCTAATCTGTCATTACCTTCAACAATGAAAAAATATGAAAGATGTCATCTCGCAAAACTTTATGAGCCCATCAACTAGCTCCGACAGAAACTGGCCAACGTCTAAAAAAACCCATCTATTCTGATACCTTTTATGACAAAAAAGTTAATATCCAGTAAAAAGAGAAGAGAAAAGTGGTTATTCCCACTGAGGAAAAGGTACACGAAACTCAACTATTACATACTGTAATAGATATGCTACTATATGCTATTATGCTAGATATTACATATGTAATACACATGCTTACTGACCAATGACAGAAGTGTACACACAATTATAAACTAATGCAGGATGGGGATGAGAGACAGAGCTCTGGTCTTTACTGTAGTCTGTGTATCACAGAAGTGGGAGCACAAATCAAGCTTCAAAGAACACTGGAGCCTTGTTCCCAAATACGTTTTATTTCTGCTGCAAGAATAACAACAGTGTATTTCCACAGAGTTATTCTACATTAATTCTCTTGTTAAAATTCTCTGCATAAAACTTCGCTCACAGACTAAGAGGATTTTCTATATTTGCCTAGATTTCCAACGGTCTTGTAAGCTACCAAAAACCAAAACACACTGGTTATTTACCTCTTTTCAAAAAACAATGATAAAATGCACAGATAAAGTAAATGCAATGAAAATCCCATATGTGCATTCCAGTAAATATGTAATACCCTGTTCTACTCAAAATCTTACCTAAAATATCACTCACAAGCAGTTCACACAGGACGTTTTGTGGACTGTTAGTTCAGCAATATGCTGTAACGAATGCAATGAAGTGTAACAATTACTACCTACTCAGATACTTTGACAGCCACAACCACCACAGTAATCAATTACCTCAAACTTTCAGATTTCACTATAAATCTTGAAACATGGCAGAGGCTACGTAGGTATGTATAGAGTGATGCAATGATTTCTTTTTATGAATTACCTATATTAGCCCTGAGAAAAGTAAGTGTATGATGATGCTCACAGATGCTTCTACATTAAAAAGTTGTGAATAATAAAGGTGGAAATTTTTTGAGAAAGCAAGCTTCGTAATAAAACCAGTTATTTAGAAGATACAAAGGAATAGGTGTATAAAAACAATCTGAGATAGATATGTATCAACTCATGAAAAAAGATCTTTGAAAAAAAATTAATGCTAGCACACTAGTATTACACCTTAGCAGTATTAAACAATTACAGTAATTTTCAAAGCAAACAGAGCTTTGCTTTAGAAATCTACAGTCTTCCTGCATTCTGAATTAAAGCCCACAAGAGAAGCAGAACACTGTATCAATATATTTTCTTCTTTTCAATTTTTACATTGATGATAAAATAACTAATACTTATTATTATGAGCAAGGAAATAGCATTTTAGCTGTTGGCTTGTGTGTGTGTGTGACTGGGGTACTTATTAGAAGACTGCTCTTATCTACCTACCTTATCCACCTTTAATGTCTGAAAAAGTCTGGTTTAATCTGATAGCAAATTAAGGGCAACATAGGCCACAAAAGCTGAAGCATTAATTACACTATCTTTCCCTATGTGCTGCCACGTACCAAAGACAAAGTAGATTCCTTTAGAGAGAGAAATTTGTTCTAGGTTCTCTCTTCCCCAGTCCCTGCCAGCAGTCTGCCAAACATTTAAAAAAGCCAGCTATCTAGATCTGCAAGTTTTGGTTAATAAAAAACTTGCACAGAACCACTGCCTATCAGGTAATTTCCAGAGGTAAGCCAACAGCCTGATTAATACCAAAATTATCACTCCCCTCACATGAATTTTCAAAGAGCATTCTGGTTCTTCTGCCCACTACAAAAATAGTATTATCTTCCCATATTTGGTCCACATATGTATTAACAGTGTAAGAAATAAGGAAATGCAGTGGAAAAACGTACTTGTACTTAGAAATTAGTAACAAGACTAGTTATTTATACTATTTGCTGTTCCAGGGTATTGACAAGTCATCACTGTGCTAACACATCTCATGATTTTTCACCAGGGTGACAGAGCTCTCGATCCCCTGCCTACTGGAAGCTGTGAATATAAACATCAGAGGCCAAAAGCAACAAAAGAACCAAATCTCCTCTTTCAATAGCAAGGAATAGAAACCAAAGGGATGTTATGTGAGAAGTAGGCACATCTTTTGGGCCCAGGAATTCCTCCTGCCCAGTCCAGTGTGCCCAGGGAGCTGGGTGGTGGTAGTGTGTCTATCCAGGCTGAGTCAGGTCAAGGCTGCTGCTTTTCTGTTTGCAGATTCAACTAACAGTAACCAGTTTTCAGGTCTAACCAGTAGTAAAACTGAGCATGTATCCCAGATATAGCACACACAGGGCATTGGCACAGCTGGTCACATGCACTGCCACAGACAGGGCATGGCCTTCAACAGCACCCACGTACAGGATGCACATAAACACAGGGACAGGCAGTTCCTCCTCCTCGTGATCTGGCAGAGACAGGAGGTCACTAGTGTAGCACATACATGACACCTTCCAGGTTCACAAGTACACACATGTTTGTGGATATTCCAAGTACCATCATGGGTCCTTTGCTCACCCTGGGCCCCCTTACCCACCCCACGGGTCCCTGGCTCGCTGGCTGGTCCGGCTTGGTGCTCACTGCAGAAACACAGCACTCACTCACTTGTCCCACAGGCAGCCCACACCTGCAGGTTCCCCAAAATACTAGCATGGACCCTCAGCCTGCTGACACCCCAGTCTGGTCCAGCTTCAAGGTGGCCAGCAATGCAACCACACACACAGACACACACACTCTGCCCCATGCACAGCACGTTTGGGGAAGATACAGACTCTCATTCCTCACCAACAGCTGGCACCACGCACACAGGCTGTGACCTGCCATCCCACTCCTGCCACCAACTCTGAGACCCACAATCACTCTGGTACCTGGCTTTGAGAACAGACACCCTTCCTACTCCATGGGCTGGCAGCAGAGACCCTCACTTACCCCAGAAGCTGGTACTTAGGTCCCAGTTGCTCCACTAACTGACACGCACCAGGGGTGCCCACATCCCTGGTCTGACTCCAGTAGCTGGCACCCCGTCCACTCACACCTATCACTCCCCAGTAGCTGGCACTATGGGTATAGAGTTTGTAGGAAATGAACAAGATGATCCAGAGAGATACAGCCCCTCCACTTTCTGATATCATATATTCCCACTCGCTGGCACTGCAGACCTGGTGGTGCCTACACCTCCAGTGAGACTCCAGTTGCTGGCCTAGTCTCCGCTTAAACCAGTCTCACTTAGTCCCTGCAGCACTCACACACATGGGATACAGAATAAGATTATGCATCGAGGTAGTTAATAGAAGATCTAATAAAATAGGACAGGGCTCAGCAAGGCAATTGTAAAAACTGGCCACTGTTCATTTATCTTATTTTGATGTTACAGCAACCGAGGATAGTTTGCTTCCCCCACCATCTGCACCTGCTTCAAAAAGGCACCAACAAAGCTGCGGATCTCTGAATTCAGAACAGTATTTGCATTACATCACTGAGTTTGCTAATGAGCAAAACAGGACACTGTATATGGACGATACGTTAATCAACACAAGTTTTATTATCCACCCCTGTGGTGCTTCCCCTTGAGCTTCACTCCCAAGCAGGGCTCCAGTGTGTCAGCTCCCTACTTCTTTAGCATGGGAGTCCCAGTGCTCCCATGGCAGCAACGCTAGGCTTTCATTAAAGCCAAGGCTTTCACTTGCCAAGTGCTGTGCCTCGCCCCTGAGGGATCCACACATACATTTTGCTAACAGTGGGGAAAAAAGAAACAGAAGGAAAAAAAAGTTGGATCATATTAACTTGTAAGCTGACAGATGAAGAGCTCTTGGGGTTTATGCATAATGCTTGACATTTCCTTAAAATATACTCTTAAAATTCTAGCCCCAAATAAATCTAGAAAGTAGCCACTAAAAAGAAGGAAATACATGCAATAAATTAAGAGCCCTGTGCCACACGTGGCAAAAAAGAGTTACATATTTTATGGAACAATGGACTATGTCCAAACCTAACTGTTGTACTTTTTCCAAGACAAAATAAACAAGGATTATCCAGTTGGACACAGGTCTGCATCAAAGGACTTGTCTATGTGTAAAGATTTGTCAGCAGACTCATACTGCAAAGACAGACAGCTTTTACTGGCAAAAGCTCTTTAGAGGAACTTTAGCTGACAGAATAAACATCAGCAATAAGAATCTTTTGCTACTGTAACTGGGTTTGCCCAAAGAATTTCGCTGGCTTGCTTACATTTAATATGGTGATCTTTTTCATCCTACTGTGTGCCAGTTCAGCTAGAGAACAAAACACTGCTTGCTCAGCTTCTGCAGTGTTAAGCAAGATTTGGGACCTCTGCTTCAGTCTACCACCATTCACATTTACCTGTTCTCATGAATTAGAGAACATCTGGAACAGACACCATGAGTCCTCTGGTAAGAACTACTAAGTTTTATGGCCGTTGATAATGAGCACAGTGTGGTACAATGAACTGGTAAAGTGGAGATAAAGAAGGTACATGCTGAGAAAATAAAAATTTTAATATTGCTGTCCACACCCTGCATCCTCCATGCACCAAGTATAAATCCTAGAATGTAATCATTCAAGGCAACTGCTTTAAACAATGCATCAAATCTTTTCTAAGTCCCATTCAGATTTTACTGAAAAACATCGCTACCATTAATATACAGAGCCATTTCTTGCTAGACAAGTTTCAATTTCAAAGTTGTGATCAAAAGACAACTTGGAAATATGGTTGGCTGGGTACGTACAAGACAACTTCCTGATTAAGGAATACTACGGCAATCTGAATTTGGTCCAATGAAAAACTACGGAATGAAGAAATACAGTCCTTCTCAAATCTGAAAGCTGGCTCAAACAAATCAGTTGGCTGAAAGGAAGGCCAAAATAAGCCAATTCTTGGAGTAGGTCCAAAAGTCCTATAGGATAGCACCCAGAGTACTGTGTCCAGTTCTGGGCTGTCCAGCACAAGAGAGACATGGACATACTGGAGACAGAGCCACAATGATGATTAAGCATCTCTCCTATGAGAAAAGGCTGCGAAACAGCCTGGAAGGCTCAGGGGGGATCTCATAAATGTGTACAAATACCTGAAGGGAGGGTGCAAAGAGGACAGAGCCAGGCTCTTTTCAGTGGTGCCCAGTGACAGGACCAGAGGCAATGGGCACAAACTGAAACACAGGAGGCTCCGTCTGAACATCAGCAAACACTTCTTTACTCTGTGAGGGTGACTGAGCACTGGCACAGGTTTCCCAGAGAGGTTGTGGAGTCTTGTTCCTTGGAAATACTCAAAAGCTGTCTCGACATGGTCCTGGGCACCTGGTTCTAGGTGGCCCTGCTTGAGCAGGAGGGCTGGACCAGATGACCTCCAAAGATCCCTTCCAAACTCAGCCATTCTGTAATTCTGCAACAGCACAAAGGAAAGCAGTACCTGATTTTCACCCTATGCTAAATACTAAGCTTTTAGAAGTGTTCTCCTGTGAAAGCAGCAAAGCATAACTCAAATAGCACTTTTGGGGTAGAGCTCCATGAGCTAACCATTGAGACACAAAGTATCCTTGTGAGCATATAAGCTTCCCCACTGAAGATCAGGTACATCTGAGTACTTAAAATGCATTCCTTCTGCACTTCAGAAAAGACTGTAAAGAAAAGCAGTATGTAGTTACTACTTGGAATGAAAATTCCACAAATAGACATCAAGAAACACTAAGCATGACACTAACTGCTCCTATGGCTATAGCAAAATGCACAGAAAAATGGTAGTTCAGCCTTCTCTCCATGGGATTAGGGAGAAAATACTCTGTATTTCAATCCCTAGATACAGAAAAGTCCTTTGCAAGGCACATCGTTCTGAAAGGAAGCTGATAATGTCTCCTCCAACTTGTTTTTGAAACATCACTATGTGGTAAGAGAAAAACCTACTAACTCGATCTTAAAGTGGAAACCAATCTACAACAATGTCAGGTCGCCAGTATAAAAACTGCGGTAGCAGCGTTACCTGTGTCAGGCTTCTTAATGACTTCTGTGCATTCAAGTGCCCTCCTGATAGCAGAACAGCAAAAATTTACACAGTATTTAGTATTTATGAACACAATTAGTAAAACAAGAGCAACACCACCAAATGTGGTATAAAGAGGACGAAAGTCCATCTCATTTTTTGTGTTTCAAAGCTGTGATGGTATTTATCAATTAGACTGCTTCTGTATCTGCATCAAGAACACTCATCAGTAATCCTTTTGGGCCAACCATAATTCACTCACAGTTAACAGGATTAATTCATTATTACTGATGGTGAGCACAATGGCCAGTGCTGTTCTGCAAAAGATCTGAGGCATGCCATAGCAAGTCACATACTGAATAGCATAGAATGGATTCCACCAAACGCATCTCTTCATTTTACTTAAGATCAAAACATATTGATTACCTGGATATTTAATTTATTGTTTATTTGACATCAGGCTGACAGTCACTTACAGGATTTTTTCTGTATTAGTTTCCTCACTGAAATGCAACTCCCATTTAACCGGGTGTTTAGAATACATAAAAAACAACATTAAGAGAAAGTTAAGCCTGGACCGCCTCAGTTTCACACAGTAAATATTTTAAACAGTCTTAAGAATTTGATTCTTAGGTGTCAATTTCTCATACCTAATGCTGGAATATTTCTTTGCTGTATGTGAATTTAAACGACACAAGAATATTAAAAAGTGTAAAATTTTTAGCATTCTATTTGGCACACTGCAGCACTCTCAAGAGCAAGAACCACCAAACTGTGTTTAGTTAGACTACATATTTCTTATTTTCAAGTTCTACTGCTCATACAAAAGGGACATAGCAACCCATACATTGAATCTGAAGAATTTCCTTTTCTAATACTGAAGCAGGTTTAATAATCAAGGAAACACTCAGACATCTCAAAGTCCTTCACATTTAATTTTATTAGTATTTGCTACTGCTTGCAGTACTTGCTGCATACAAACAAGAATCCTTCGAAATACAAAAAATTTTGCAAATTATTTTTCAGGGAAATTAATCAAAGTAATTTCAGTGCTGCTAAACTCACAAAAAAGGCAGTAAGTATTTTTATATCGTATTAAAGTTTTTTTTCCAAATAGGGATTGTTACCTCTCTCATAAACCAAAACACCAGGCAAAGTTCAATAAGGTGAAAAAACTCAGCTATACCTCCTTTCTATTAAAGAAAAAAATTGCTAGAAAAATACTAATTTTATTTTAAAATCCCAATTTACGGTCTCAGTTTTGAACTCAACCTTGTCAATGGTGGGGGTGATAATAAATGGAAAACAATTTGTGCTGTTTCTGTAGATGTTTCCTGCAGTTAACACGCACTATGGTAGTAAGCAAAACCTGGTACATATACTTAATACGTCACTAAAGCTTTCTTTCTTAAAACTGGAAAGTTTAAAAATTATGCAACAGGTACTAGTATTCAGTAATTTATTTTTTTTAAAATACATTTTCAGTTTATCATTTCCTACCAGTTTATTGCCAAATTGCCTACCAAGATCTGAGGTAAAGTGTCCATGTTTTAACATGAACACCACCTAACACAATACATAAAGTTCCACTTCAGAAAGTGGTGCTAACACCAACTTCTTAGTGCACATAGAGTCCTAACTCCTTATTTTGGTATGTAAACAAAATGGAAGATAATTTTTTAATTAAAATCACAAATTTGTAGCTACAGAAAGAGGGCTAATTTCCCCATATGTAAGGCTGAAACACATTAAAATTTGTATGTGTACAATTAAAATACGTTCATTACTATAAAGAAATTACTTTAAGTGTTGTAAGAACAAGGAGTCTGAAGAGAAGTCTGGTTCAAAGTTGTCTTCATACCAAAGCCTTCTCTATGCATAGTTTTAATGTACATTATGTATTCACTAGTGACTTTTTCATTTAGGCATGTGAAACTAACACACAGGTACATACATCCTAGGAAAAGGACTACTAGCATAGTACCTCAACACTTATTGCGACAGACTGTATTCACACTTGGCTGGCCTTCACTGCCTCTGCTTGACCTCCCAACAATCGAGCTGTGTTAGCAAAAGATGTATAATGCCATATTATATGTTCTCAGAAAACAGGGAAAGTCAGGATCTAATTTCTTCAGGAACATACCACAGTTTACTCTCTACATTCTTCCAGTCTCTTCATATTGCTAGAAATCTGAATACTCTTTAGAAACTACACAATGAATCCACAAAACAACCTACACACCTAACTAGTATGACCAAAGTGTCATGCAAATATAGAATGTTCTTCAATATATTGCAATACACACACACTGGTATTAGTGCAAAAAAAAAAAAAAAAGAAAAGCTGTCATAAAACAAAAGAGGGATGAGATATTTAATTCTAAGAATAATACTCTAAGTTCTACCTTTTTCAAGGTCTTTCTCTGGTGAGAAGCCACAGAACAAGGGAGAAAATACGTCCCAAATAAAACACAGTACAATTGCAATAGTTGTAGTATGTAACTGTCACAGCAGTCTCCAACAACAAAGTGTCAGGGCTCCTCTCACCCTGTATTTCAGTTCTCTGTTTCTCCTAATTCTGACACTTAATTTGTTCTTTCCTTCTACCAGGCCATTTCCCTTATAAAAGGAAATTTTCACAGCTGAAACAAATACAAAGGCTTTACCTTTTCATTCATACAGTTTAGGACAAGTAAACTCTATATATCACCTAAAAATGACAGAACACAATAGTATGCCCACTGAGCATAATGTTATGGTTGGCATCTTGTTAACCAATTTCTTGTTAAAATCTATTTGTTTATACTGCAGAACACTATCTGTTTATACACCGCAGAACCATACTTAAGGATACTATAAATCTAGGATTCTGTTTAAGTGCTTGTTTACCTGAACTTTAGTAAAGCTTTTGACACAGTTTCCCACAGCACTGTCCTGGAGAAATTGGCTGCTCACGGCTTGGATGGATGTACCCTTCGCTGGGTAAAAGCTGCATGTCTGGGCCCAAAGAGTTGTGGGAAATGGAGTTAAAACCAGTTGGCGGCTGGTCACAAGTGGTGTTGCCCAGGGCTCAGTATTTGGGCCAGCTCTGTTTAGTATCTTTTTTAATGATCTGCATGAGGGGACTGAGTGCACCCTCAGTAAGGTTGCAGATGACACCAAGTTGGGTGGGAGTGTTTATCTGCTTGAGGGTAGAAAGGCTCTGCAGAGAGATCTGGACAGGTTGGATCAATGGGCTGAGGTCAACAGTAGAAGCTTCAACAAGGCCAAGTGCCAGGTCCTGCACATGGGTCACAACAACTCCAAGCAGCGCTACAGGCTTGGGGAAGAGTGGCTGGAGAGCTGCCTGGTGAAAAAGGACCTGGGAGTGCTGGTTGACATCTGACCGAACATGAGCCAGCAGTGTGCCCAGGTGGTCAAGAAGGCCAACAGCATCCTGGCCTGTATCAGGAACAGTGTGGCCAGCAGGAAAAGAGGAATGATCGTCCCCCTGTACTCGGCACTGGTGAGGCCACACCTCAAACACTGTGTCCCGTTTTGAGCCTCTCATTACAAGAAAGACATTGAGGTGCTGGAGCGTGTCTCAAGAAGAGCAATGTCGTGGTTTCAGCCAAATTTACGAAAACCAGACTGACAGATGGCCCTTCATCACCACCACCCCCACCCCCAAACAAGAGAAGAGAGGAAGATATAAGGAGATTTAGAAGTTTAGAATGAACTAAACTACTTTAATGAAGAATTAATATTATTAAAATTAAAAAGAAAAAGAAAATAATGAAAATAGACACAATATATACAAAACTGTATCAAGCTCCCAGGATGACAATCACATCACTGGCAGGACTGGGGAAGTCACAGACTGGACTCAGTGACTGATGGGAATTGGGTTCCAGCTCTGGAGTCAGGAACACATGGATCGGGATCAAAGGCAGAGGAACAGAGAGAGTCCTCTTCGGATGTCGGCCACTGAAGGAAGAGAGTTCACCCTTTGATCCCTCAGTTTTTATACTGAGCATGATGCAGATGGAATGAAATACCCCAGTTGGTTTTTTTTTTTTTTTTTTTTTTTTTTTTTTTTTTTTACAGATGTGACCCCCCCCCCATGCTTTTCTGTTTCCAACCCTCTAATGGGGCAAATAACGAAATTAGCTGACCTTTGTTGTTCCAGCAATAAGTATAAGCAAGGGCCTCTCTGCATACCATTCCTTGGCATGTAGCACAAACATTGGTTTTACCACTCAGAGAGCAAGCAGTTTTCTCTGCAATATGCCATTAATTTCAGAGAGTTAGAAGAGGCCTAGCCAAGATGTAAAATTACTGAACAGAAAGTTGGTTCTGTTTTAGTTCAAACCGGGACAAGCAACAAAGCTGGTGAAGGATCTAGAGCACTGGTCTTATGAGAATCAGCTGAGGGAACTAGGGTTTGTTAGTCTGGAGAAAAGGAGGCTGAAGGGACACTTTATTGCTCTCTACCTGAAAGGAGGCTGTGGCGAGATGGTGGTCAGTCTCTTCTCCCAAGTATCAAGTTGTAGGACAAGAGAAAATGGCCTCAAATTGCATCAGGGGAAGTTTAGATTGACTATTAGGAAAAATTTCTTCACCAAAAGGGTTGTCAAACACTGGAACAGGCTGCCCAGGGAAGTGGTTGAGTCACCATCGCTGGGGGTATTTAAAAGATGCGTAGATGTGACTCTTAGGGACGTGGTTTAGTGGTAGACTCGGCAGTGTTAGGTTAACGGCCGGACCTGATGATCTTAAAGGTCTTTTCCAACCTACATGATTCCATGATTCTTTTAAAAACTTATCATATTTAGACTACGTTTTAAACCTATATGGGCTGCTTCATTGTTACTAACAGCTTGTGTAAGTTAATAGAATTGTTTTAAAAAGCTTAGGAAAAAAAAAAAAAGTTGTTCTCCGTTAGCTGGGATTCGAACACACCTTTTGCCCTCAGTAGCTTGTAGAACTTCCATTTTTTGCATGTGTCAGACTCACCACAGGCCCTGTGAACATATTAACTGCTGCAACAGTGACTGGTTCCTCGGCCCCTACAAAATACACATATTGGCTGTCATCTAACAGAGGTCATCTAGATGGGTGTATAATCCTTACAGTGGGATGCAATAATCCTTACAGTGGGATGCAATGGGTAGAGAACTCAGTCCTCTAAATTTAAGGGGCAAATTATGGAGAAGCGCAAAAACAAGAAAGAATTTATATTTTAAGCTAAGTTAACCTAAAAGAGGAACATAAGAAAACACTGCAAGTCCTCAGCTTCAGGAAACAGCTTATACTTGTGTAGATCTTTTAATTTACTTTAGAAAATATAATTATTCTCATGCAAAGTCAGAGTAAGTTTTGATTAAAAAAAAAAAACAACAAAAAACCCCAATCAAATGATACATTATCTCATGATATGTGAAGAATAAAAAGCCTCATTTTCCCAAATGCATTCAAATAAGCATGGTTTGGTGACTTCTCAAACCTCATCCCACATTCTTACTAAGTGGAAAAAAGACACAAGAATTTAAAGCATGCAAGAAATTTAGTGAGGTGTACTTTCTTTAGATGACCTCAAGCTCTGTCCTGCACTGAACAAAGTCACTATCACAGCTATGAACTGCTAAGTCACATTTCAACTCAGACGTAGGTAAACATCCACCTATTGAAAGCAGAGCACAAACACTATAGCAGGCCTCTTTATCTGAATCTGAGGAAGAGTGCTCTGACTGTTCTCTGATACAATAAGAAAACTGAAAATAAAAAGGTAGAAAGCTTCACATGTGACCTCTAACCCATGCTCAGAAGAAATTCACATACAAAGTGATCAGATGCATATTGGTCTTGCCAGGCTACTTGTGTTCACATCTGAACATTCTTCTCAAATCCATAGTCATCCATTCGGCACTTTGCTATTTGTCTTCACAAGTTCCTTCCACAACATTACTTAAAATGAATACCTGATCCTACTTTTATGTCTCCAATCTCTTCATTTTCCCCTCTTGTTTTATATCCCATTCCAATGTTTTCCCAATATTTATGCACAGAGAACACCAAAAAAAAAATGCCCTCCCTCAGTACTTACCAACAAAATAGTTTTAAATGTCTTTGCAAGAGATTAATTTCTAAGAATCAAATTTTGAAAATGCAGCACATCACAGTTTTTTTAAAGAACAATCCCAACACAGACCTTCTAAAGAAAAACTTGAATAAGGAAGAAAAAATCCTAATTTTTGTTTAGAGAGAAGGCCATCCCCAAAAGCTTTCTTGAAGACTGTCAGACAGAGCATCTGGTCAGCAGCACTGTAAGATGTGCCATGAATGCCATCATCCCTACTCACACAGTGATTTACTCTTACTGCAATGTGAAAGACAAATTTGGCTAGCTCTCTCAGCTGGCAAAGACAGACCACAAGGCTAAGATAAGAGGCTCTGAAGAGAGGACAGGGTTGAATTCGTGCAATTGCTGAGTTCGCCTAGAACAGAGGTCTTCACAGAATTCAGGGATAGGAACAAAACTGCAAAACTGACAAGATGAAAGGGCTACTTAAACAGAAATCCAGCAAAATACAGCATATATAGTCGTGCTCACAGGAAGCACTGCACTTTTTTATAGTATCTGAGGTTGCAAAGGGAAATACAAAAAGCAACATTATTGCAAGTGAACCAGGAGGTAAAAAGTTCTAGGAGAGCAAATCTGAAAGGTGCTGAGAACCAAGACATTAGAGAGAGCCTCTATTTTTCTGAGAGCGGAAGAGCAAAGGCACCAGTCATTTTACAGCTGGAATGTCCACAGAAGACACTGAGGCAGATTTATGCTGCTTAACTATTTTTCTACCAGTGAGGAACAGTTCCACCGCAATCCAAACCGGTTGGAGAGCACGCAGCAAAATCCTTAAGTTGCAAAAGAGCTTCCTTTCTGTCTTTTCCCTTCTTGGTGTTTTAAAGAGCTGCTGCTGTTAGCATTTTACTGCTGTTGAAAAGAGAAAAGCTTTTGATGTTCTGACAAACAGAAATCAGTAGAGGGCACCACAAAGCAAAGGAAGTTTCCTTGATCTTTCAAGAATTTGTAAAAGAGGATGAAGAGTAAAAATCATGAAAATCATCCTGTTAAACCAGAGACCTAGACAAGCTTTGCCCACAACAGAATTTAAATATGTCATATTAGATTATTTAACTTGATATAGATGCTTACATAGAAAAGGAAACTACAAGCTGTATTTCCGCATGAAGTGATTAAGTCAAACCTGCATCTTTCCAGAAGTTCACATCCTACCTGTACCCTTATTCCTAACTTTCAAATCCCTCTGGGGTGCCGGTGGTGGAGCTACAAACAAAGATCAAGTGAGAAAACCTTCAGAAGTCTTGCTCTGTACCTATTCTCATTAGATTCACTAGCAATTTAGCCCATGTGGTTTCCATGGAAAAATGCATAGAACAGCTTTGAAATATAAAAAGACTACAAATTAAATTTCAATTCAATAGTAGCCCTGAAGAAGTAACTTGTCTTCCTAGTTGCACCAATTTTTATGCCTTAATAAAAACGTGATAGCAACCATTTAATTCTTAAATATTTTCCCAGTAAAGAGCTGAAAAAATAACTTGACTTCAACTTTAAATTCTATTAATTACCTCCTGTTATGTCAATAAACCATATTGAAAAAACGTATTTAGATAAGCTGATGCACAAGCTTCACAAATCACAATAGCACTGATGTCAATGATGTTAGCTTCTGAGCCAGAACTGTAACTTTCAGAAAAAGGAGACAATTCTATACATACTGTGACTCCCACACCACTACAGGCACAAAGCAAGGATTGATCTGCTTGCAACTTCAGTTTAATATTTACTATACCTTTATTTAAAAAAATCAATGGGATCGAGATGGAAATAAAATAAAATTTAACCTATTTTGTAAGTCAGGGAGATGACAAATTAAGTTTCATGTGGAGAATCTTGAAATCCCTAATTTATAACCCTCTGTTATTTATATACCACTTCTCTTCTCACAACTACCACTCTTAACATGTACTATCTCTTGGTAACAACTCCCTGGAAGCCCTCTTCACATTGTTATTCTATGCATACATAGGGTTGTTTTCCCTAGAAATTTGGTGATTAAGGAACATCGAAATTACCAACTTTCACTAGCCACTAAATCTGCCATGCCACCTATAGGCTCTCCTGTCTCATACTTAATCGTCTTAAGGACTGCACCCTCCTTTCTCTTTACTACACAAATAAGCATCCAAATGAAGGACCTTTCCCCCTTCTTTCTTAAAGCGGTGGGTCTCTAATACCACAGCTACAATGCCCTCAGCAAGGGGTTTGTATTTTTCGTTCTTGTAGTCCTGTGAAGCAGTTGAGGAGTCTGTTGGGCTAGCAAATAGCAAGATCTACAGGACGTGGATAAAGACCACAAACTTGGCAACTGAAAACAAACTAACTGCCTCAGTGAATCACATTTGAGAACAAGCACATCAGCAGCAACGCCTAATCAAGTAACAAGAAACCTGAATAAGGTGGACTATTAGTAACTGTGTCCATCTTACCATTCCAGTTGCCTCACCATACAATGGAAGACCTTATCGGAACGTAAGCATTTGCTCCAAATAGCACCCTCAAAAATCAGTTTCAAAATGTAAATGCTGTACATTCATGAATATTAACATTACTTGCCATTCAACTGTGTAAGCACTAACTAAATTACTTGCTATAAACAACTGTAACTTGAAACGGATGTCTCCAGAACACATCTCAAAATGTAATCACTTTTAAAATACACTTCTAGAAGAAACAAGAAGCATCTTTCTCCTTTACGTATGTAAAAAAAATCCCCTTCATGTTACACAAGAACAGGAATTAACTCATATATACTGAAAAATACTAACATAATGTCCTAAAACATACGCTTACTAACATCAATGTCTCCTTGAATAGTTTTTCCTTCTCAACTAACTCGAGAGGATTAGAGACGACCAGAAACTTCATTTTGCTATAAGATCAGGAGGACCATCGGAAGTCCGGTGCTTCAGAGGTACCTGCAGGCAGGGAGCTGAACCTGCTCGTCTCGGTAAGGACAGCACACAGCAACTCATGCTGGAAGGTCAGCTGAGTTTTAGGTTCCAGTTCTACCTTTTGCCGGAGCGGATAAAGCAATGTCAACAGGATCAAACGCTGACGTCTCCCCGAATTACCCTCGCCGAGCTCTCGCCCAGCTCGCGGACAGCCCCACCCGGGCCACACGGGGCCGACCGGGCTCCCCGGGGGCGACCTCACGCCCAGGCCCTGCGGTCTCCCTTCGCTCTCTGCCTTTACGACTGGCGGCACAACAGAGACGGGTCCGCCGCCCCGGAGCGCCCGCC
>JAHREE010000605.1:1453846-1491918 GCA_033628505.1 Tringa tobata | reverse complement strand
CCCATCTTTTCCTCCACTCTTCTTGTTATAAATGCCAACAAACTGAAATTCCACTGGTTTCCCAGAAGCTTGCATTCACTTTAATTCTGCTGTGAAAAGAATTTATTACACAGTGTGAAGCGATAATATTTTTCAGTTGTGTGGTATGGCACACCATTGGCAACTTTTAAGCAACTCCTGAGCATGGAGTCCCTATATCTAAGAAGCTGTGACAAAACTCGGGATGACATGGTAGCCAGGAAGCAGCCTAAAGCCACTAGAGAAGAAAAAAACTAAAATGCTTCCTGAACTTCTCTCTTTTCCTTCCTCCTGCACCCTCTGCTTGCCAAGATGTTCACACTCTGGTGTTTTCTTATTTCTCTTCTCCTCTTCCACCCCCCAGCCCAGGTCAGCCTTACTGGCAAACCTGCTACCTCTCTTCCCCAACACCATGCCCGGCTGAGGGATGCTGTCCTGAATTTCACATGCCCAGTGCAAACTTACGTTTTGTAAGTATCAGAAAGCATAGTAAGAGTCTACAAAAAAGCTCCCTCAGCTTTTCTTTTTCCTGCAGCTATCAGGGAAACACACTGCATGCTTAATAATCAGCAGGAAATGGGATGAAAATGACAGAACTGTAAGTTCACAATGAAATCTGGGCTCACATTCATTCCATAAGTTAAGCGTACCTTACAGTCACGTTTCTGACTGAATGACACCTCTCAAGCATTTTAGGAGAAAAGGAGAGGAACCTAAAGCAAAGACTTTGTATTTTAAAAAATTGAAGTCTGATATATTTTGAAAATGCCAGAACTTAAAAAACAAACAGAGAAAGTTAGTTCAATACAGCAAAAGCCTGAATGCTGAGGCAGGCCTCAGCTTCATAAACAGAGCTCATCTATAAATCAGTACTGAAGAAAGACCTTTTTACCTGAGGTTTCTGCTGTGTCTCTGCAAGTCTGCATAAATACATCTACTTCAAACAAAGAATATCTGATTTAAATGTAGTAATTAAAATTTACAAATACGAACAGGACCACTTACTCCAGGAACTGTACCTCACAGTAGCAGTCTGAATATAAGCTATGTACTCTTTTCCTGTGCTTGCAAAGAAGCTTATAATAACGGCCCCTTCCCCTAATAGAGGAAACCACTGTGGCCAAGCTGTTGCCGCCTTAATCCTTCTGCATGAACTTTAGCAGCCCCATCTTTTCTAGTCAAGAGTGGGAAGAACTACACTTCAGACAGGGACTGGTAACCCACAGGGTCAACCACACTGTTTCATCCCCTTTGAAGCAGTCTTGCAAGGAAGAGGCCACCGCTTTCTTTGGTAGCCATCCACATCCACCCTGCAAGGTCTCAATTCTGTAAGGATTTGCATATCTTAAGCAGATATCTGTGTGGAAATCTGAGTCACTTCCACACTAAAATGCCTGAGGGATCCAATCTATCTGGAACATGGTTTTTCATCTAACCTGGATTTGCAGCTAAAGTCAGATATCAAGTTCAACATCAGAAGATTCTTCCTCAGGTAACAATGTAGGATTACTGGATAAGCAAAGGCTTTCAACGAGCGTATAAAGTTTTATTGCAAAATTATTAAGATAATTTCCATACAAGACTTGTATGCATAAACTATACTACCCAGAATGCCTAGGGCAAATAATCAGATTCAGTTAAGCTTCAAAAGAAAGGAACATTCCTTCCAACTTTTAAAGAATTTTTGAAATTAAAGGTGTTACAAAACTTATGTTTACTTTTATAAATTCTGTCTGTATGTACTGTAAAAATCCCTACAAAAATGAAATAATTTTATATGAAAAAGAGACTTTTGGAAGATTCTTCAACATTCAACTTTGTTACTTAAAAAAAAAAAAAGAAAGTGAAACACACAGGATGTAATCCTTACTGTTAAATTTTGATCTCAAACAGTACTCAAATTCTAGTTTGGATTTCGTGCAAGTGCAAAACTAGTATTTTAAAGTTTACATTTTCATGTCTTTACAGTGCACATACAAAAGAAGGAACATTTTCCATAAGCTGTGGATGGACAACTGTATACTTTGCTCTGGGGATCAGTTTTTCTTGCTTATTTAAGGAGCAGTTCAGCAAGAAGTCACCCAGGGAAAAATTTTACAGCAGCAATAAACCTCGAGGAAATTAGGTTAATGAAAAAATACTATTACACCCATAAACACAGTACCACTATTTTGCTGGTACTCTTAGTACTCAAAATGTCAAGAGATTAAGTGTAACTGATGAGACTACACAGCAAAATGTCAACAAAATCTGTTAGCAGGTTATTAAGTCTGGTTTGTAGTAGTAAGACACAATCAGAGAAAAATCAACTACATAAAGCAATAAGATAAAAGCACTTTTTGCATCAAATAAGGTATTTAATCATAGGGCCAAAATATAAAGTAATTTTCTATTCTGAGGACAACCTCTATGATCTGAGACTAAGAAGTGATCTTACTTAAGTGATACCATATAGGAAGTTCTAATCTGTTATTATAAGGCTATTCTAAAAAAACCTGCTGCCACAATTATGCATGTATTAACAGGTATATATTGTCCCTCCCTAAAAGGCATTTTAGATTTTAATCAAAGCCTGTTAGAAACAGAAATTTAAAAGCCATTTCTTCAATTCAGATACTGTATGACACTGTTTATAATATCATTCCCACTTGCTTTGCCACTCCAGACAAAACTTCTATCATAAGTATTTAATATACACTGTTTAGAAATAGAAGCTCTTCAAAGATAGGTTTGATTTCAGGATAGAGTCAGACCATTCCCTCTCTGTTATCTTTGTATTCTCCTATCTCTGATGAACTGAGTTCATAAAAATCACACTGACTCTGGCTATCTCGTGCAAGTGTCAAACATGGAAGATTACCAGTAAATCAAGAATAAGAGACCATTTAAGTATTTTGCAACTGCAAGCCCTGCATCTGATGACTGCTCAAGCAGTCCCTGGCAACTGCTTGAGTGGTTTACAAGCTAATTTCAACGAATCATAACATGGTTTGGGTTTGAAGGTAGCTTTGAAGATCACCTAGTCCACCCTCCTTGCCTTGGGCAGGAACACCTTTCATTACGTCAGGTTGCTCAAAGCCCTGTCCAACCTGACCTTGAACACTACCAATGATGACATATCTACAACTTCACCGCAACATCCACAACAAGGCAACCCATTCCAGTGTCTCTTCACTCTAATCATAAAAACTTTCTTATTTATATCCTCCTCATATCTTTCTCATATTCCTAAATCTACACTCTTTCAGTTTAAAACCATTGCCCTTTGTCCTGTCACTACAGGCCCTGGGAAAAAGTCTCTTCCCACCTTTTTTATAAGCCCCCTTTAAGTATTGAGAAGCTGCAATGTGGCCTCCATAGAGCCTTCTCTTCTGTAGGCTTAACAACATTCTCAATCTTTCTTCATAGGAGAGGTGGTCCAGCACTCTGATCATCAATTATTTCCACAGTCTGTAGGGATATTGGGGACTGCACCCAGGTGCAGCACCTTGCACTTGGCTCTTCCTGAGGCTCACGTGGACCCACCCTTCAAGCCTGTTAAGGTCCCTCTGTATGGCAATCCTTCCATTAAGTGTATTAACACCACTCAGTTTGGTGTCATCCACAAACTTGCTGAGGTTCCACTTAGTCCTACTATGTCATTGATGAAGATATTAAATAGTATTGGTCCCAGTACAGACTCTTGAGGGATACCACTCATGACTGGTTTCCACATGGGTGTTAAGCCATTGACTCTTTGGACATGGCCACCCAGCCAATTCCTTATCCATCTAACAGGCCATCCATCAAATCTGTATCTCTCCAACTTAGTGGCAAGAATGTTGTGTGGGATCATGCCAAAGCCCCTCCAGAATAACAGGTAGATGACATCTATAGTTCTTCCCTTGCCCTCTGATACAGTTGCTCTATTACAGAGGGCCACTAGATTAGTCAGGCACAATTTGGCCTTGGTGAAGCTGCATTTCTAAACTGCCTCTAAAACCACCTCTCTGTCTTCCGTATGTTTTGACATAGCTTCCAGGAGGATCTGTTCATGATCTTACTAGGCACAGAGGTGAGGCTGAGTGGTCAGTAATTCCCAGGGTCCTCTTTTTAACCCATTTTAAAAGGGTATTTGCTAAAGAAAGCCAAGAAATAAAAGCACCTATGGGATTACTGACAAAAGATACATGAATCTGAACCATCTCAACTGTTCCCTGGACATACAGAAATACCACCAAACACATATGCCAACCTTTGTGTGCTTAAGGGAGCAATTTTCAAAAACCCTGCTTATTCCCACAGCCAGTTCTTAATGGGTGATCTGCCTATATATACTGCAGATAATTTTCATGCTGCTGGGGACAAGGTCTACATACTCAGAAGAGGTTATTCCCATGGGACTTGGCAGTCAGGTACTTCAACTAAATGAATAACACAAGAATTAGTTCCTTCTGTCATTCTCCTATAACAAAATAATTCTGAGGTTATTTTCTGAAGAACTGACATCAACTTATATTGCAGCTTGAAACATACTTCCTCTTAACTGCTGTATTACAGGACTCTTAGGAAACTTACCTATACAGAAACTGACGCTTGAGAGACAAAGGCTGGTGCTTTAAGACACAGATATTAAAGACAAGCAATGCTTTATTTTTCCTTCCCCTCTCCTCTGCTGCACAGTAAGGTTCACAGCTCCTACACTGTAGTTATACCTGATACATATCAAAAGGAATAACTAACTTACTAACAAACTAAAAGGAACATGATTTTCTGCACTGAATCTCTGCGAGAGACTGACACTACTCCTAGCACGCTCTGGACAGCATCTCCAGTTCACAGTGTGCGGCCCCGGTGGAGGCTTTGCTTGGAGGCTAGTTACACAGTCCCCCTGGTGGCTATTGCATCAGGTCTGCTCCTGCACAAGTACAGTCTAGTAGTGGATGCTCTCACCCTGCATATGCATATTTGATGCTCTTCCAGAGCGAAGCAAAACATTAATTTGTACAGATACACAGTGGGGTGAGATCCACCACAGAAAATACTGTCCGGAAGCCAAAATATAGCAGTGCCCTTTCAGATAAAACCTCTCCTCCAGGAAGTTCAGTATCTACTAGAAAGAAGGAAACTTTTTTTTCCTGTTTGTTCTTGCCATCTAACAAAAGAAGATTAACAGCAGTACACTAAGCCCAAAAGATACCCAAACATAGTCACTTAAAAGCATATGTAAACAGGTATAGAAGGAAAGAAAACAAGTATTTCCATAACTCAAGGCTGACTTTTGCTGACTGTAAATAAATCTTAGAACAAAAAAATAAAACTGGCAAGCCATAAAAGATCTTTTAATCTTGTAATGGAATTAAGTTTTATCATCAGCTGTGTGGGAGCTGAAGGAAGAGATGCAAATACCCAGCACAACTACATTAAAAGCCAGGTATGAGCAGATAAGAGCACATGGATACCCTTAACATTGCTCTGTTCTCATCCTTATAGGACTTTGTATTAATGGTTTTCAAGATTCAGCCATCTTGAATTTCTGAGCCTCCTGAATGAAAGTTATTTCTCAAAAGCTACTAGAAATTTCAATCCATTTGTTTTTCTTTATTTGCAACTAGACTATCTGCAGCTAGACTGATTTTCTTGAAATTCATTTTCTCTTGAGAATTTCATTAAGACTGTGAAAAATCAAAGACTGCTGATGCAAACTGTCTAGCAACTTCTTTTTGGTGCTAATGAATAAAGCGCTTTCTTTGGCTTAAATTTATTGTCACCATTACAACATAAACTTGTTGCCATTATTACAACAAAAAACAAGCACAGAAGCACAACTTTACACGTTAAATTCTAAACCATGCATTGTTGCATACCTCCTGTTTCTTTATGGCATAACACACCAAACCTTCAAACACAGTATTTATTTCCACAAATAACTTTTTTTTTTAAAAAAAAAAAAAAAAAAAAAAAGAAGAAAAGCCTTAAAGCTCCCACACAGCCTAGCCTGCAGAAGAGAGAGCTTCAGTGGTAAAAATGTTGCTAGGGTTGCCTGACTCATGCAGCCTTCAACATAGAAGGGAAACAGTGACCCAGAGCGTGCTCAGCTTTTTCCAGTATCCTACTTCTATCAAGGCACAATGTCAGTGAAATCCCTGAACCAAAGTTTCAAATACACCTCAATTTTGTTATTCTTTATTTCTTAATTTCACTGTATGTTCAATCTAGCCTTAAAGTGAAAGGTAACCACGAAGTGCTACCTACTTAGGAACTGACCTCGCAAATACCTGTTTGAAAAAGGATCAACTCTGAAAGCACAATTAAGGGTGTAAGATCAAGCCAACCTCTAGGAAACCACTTCAAGTGAATGACCGAGCTCTCTTTAAAGACAGCTTATCTGCTAAAATGGAAAAACCTGAACACAATTAAAATTGGTACCAGAGAGAAGCTAGAGTTAAGTAGTTGTTACTGTGTATGAGCTTTCCATAACTCCCACCTCCCTGCAATTAAGTGCTTACTATTGCAACTTACATTAATAACCAGTAGGAGTGACTTCCCTCGACAAAATGAAAACGTTAATTTATATTTGAGAGGCCTCAAAATAACTTTCTCTCTTCCTGTCTTTTTTGGTCTCACTCTAACTAGTAAGCATTTATTCACAGTCTTGTTTCCAGGAAGGAACCATGTTAACACTGAGCATTTTATTTATATCTTTTTCTTCTTACACCTGCAGAATAAGGCCATTAGTACCCAATGACATCACAGCAGCTTTTAAAAAAAATTAAAGAAAATATTTAGTAATATTCTTGTTCCCTGAACAAATCAGGTTATGATGATAATACCCAGGTTACTTGGAAGGAAGAGAGGAAAGGTTGACAGCACACCTCTTTCACCCCAGTGCTGCATGTCCATGGTAATAGAGATTTCAGTTTGACAATATCACAGTTTTCCTCCCTTTCTGCACATATTACGCCTCAATCTGCTACGGTTTTCCGAGGAACTTCACTTGCTTTACCACAAGCAGCAGTATCATTGTAATCAATGCGGCAAAGATTCTCAGAAAATAGGAGGCAAATTTGATATCTACACAGCTGAATGCTTCTCTGGAAAACCAAGTTCTGCTTTTTTGGAGTACTATTCAGTAAGAAAATGGCATGAAGCTTTACAGCACAGCAACTCTTTGCTAATTTGTTGTGCCTCTCATGGGGAAATGCTGCATTTCTTTCTGACTCTTTTTACTTCTCTGGCTTGTAAAACCAAGATGCACTACAACGTAATTCATCCCATTGTGGTCTTCCTTTTCCAGCTGCTCCCTCTAACTACATTTGCCTGAGCCTCTCCCCAGCTCCCGGCCCCTATCACCATCCAGATCCCACTTGCTCTCGTCCACGCTATCCTCATTTGCAAAACCTTTTTTTCTTCCACGCTGTCTGTTCTGAGGAGGAAGGACGTCAACAGGTATACAAAAGTCCCTAATTTTAGCCCTGGTGCAAATATGGAACACAGTTATTACAGTTGTAACCTGTAGTTTAAACTACAAGGAAGTCAGCCAGCAATCAGATGTGCAGAAAACACCATGTTTGTCGCTTTCACTTTCCAGCATTTCTGAATTCTGATTTCTTTTTGTATGATTTTGAATTTTAAAGGCTCTTCATTACTCCAATTGAAATAGACATCCATGGGGATGGTAAGACAGAACAGTGACACAAGAGTCAAGGCTTTTGCCAAGTTTCAAATGCCAAGAGCACATTACATAACTAGAAAATTTCTCATGAAGAAATACTCCAAGAAGCTTACTTAACCAGCCACAATGCATTTCTGTCTGTCATGAACATTGGAGACAGCAGAACATTTCTTCTGAAGTCTTCCCAGATGCTGCACTGGAAAAATTCCATCTAATATGTCATAATTTGGTAAAAAAGCAACTCAAAACGGAACGCTACCTTCGGTTTTTCAGGGAACTATTGCACTCTTACGAGCTCAGGGAATTAAGACATGTACTTCATCTACACAAAGAACTCCCTTTTCAAGTATCAGCACTCCTTATTTCCAAGACCTTCAACTTCTAATTCAATTTCAAAATTAAAAAAAAAAAAAAAAAATCAAATTACCTTAAATTGTTTTCCTATCATACCTCACTTTATCTATTTGCAAAAGTAGCCACTCAACATTTAAAGCACATTCCACCAAATACCATGTCCTGCTGCTCCAGACAGTTCATCTCATCATAACCATTTCTTCCTTT
Organism: Tringa tobata; assembly: GCA_033628505.1. Lineage (NCBI taxonomy): Eukaryota > Metazoa > Chordata > Aves > Charadriiformes > Scolopacidae > Tringa > Tringa tobata. The sequence goes on along the minus strand of JAHREE010000605.1, from coordinate 1,483,685 downwards.
GTTTTAAGAGCAGATAATTTAGTTTACATTCTCCATACTAACAGTGATGGATCTATCCCTCATGAATTTGTCCAACTGGGTTCCCTGCTATTCATAACAAATTCAAACTTCATCCAAATCTTCCCTCCTGATAGTCCTTGCATCTTCCAAAACTCACCTAAGGTTATTAATAAAGGTTCTTAAGGCTTTCAGCAGAAAAGAATCTTTTTTTGGAAAGAGTACATTAAAAAAAATAGCTCTGACTAACATGCTTTTCACCATTCTTAAACATGCTACCAATTTAAGCACCTAAAGACACACAGAACTCAAAACCTGACCTGTGATAAAGGAACACTGCTACAAAAAAGTCTTGAGTTTTTATTTCTTAGTTATTCAGAATTAACCGGTTTAGGTGATTCACTGCAGTTAATATCCATCAGAAAGTTAATTTACCTTTCTGCCAAGTACCTATTCAAGCAATATAAGCTGGGTTGCACCCATCCATCTATGTTTAAAATTTGCAATCAAATGGCCTAACATTACCAAGATCAAAATCAGTAGAGTGGATAATACCAAGCTTAAATGTAAGGTCCCTTTTACTTCTGTAAAATACGCAGCATACAGGCAGGTTCCCACTAACTCACAGCATGCAGAAAGAGATGCTCTCTTGAATAGCCACACAGCCCCTTTTTGGACTGGGTACTCAACTTTCCAATATTTTAAAGAGTTCTCAAGAGAACATCTCCATTCCAAACCCCTTCATAATAAAGGGGGGGGAGGGGATGAATGTAGAAAAATGAAATTCCATTTAAAATCACTAGCTAAAACCACTAGCTCTACAAATACTACAGAGCAAGAAAAAACTGTTGAATTCATAAATTTGTTTTCATTTTCCCTGACATCCCTAAGCTGTTTTATTCTCAGCACACTAACATGTAATCATATGTCTGCCTTTTAAGACTGTTTTACCGAGCTTCCTGTCTAAATTTAATTTCATTATGTTCCTAATTAACAAGAGCCCAGCATCAAAATATAAACTAATATTATCAAGGAAAAAAAAAAAAACAACCATGCAATTTTCTAAAAGGCTAAAACACAGAACATAAGCCAATAAAATGCTAGCTACATAATCTGCTTAAACGTGGCTGTAAATTACCTCACTTCCTCACAAAATTTAGCAAGTGCAGTATAAAAGCTACATTAAATTGAAAATATCATACTTATTAATTAGTAAGATTCGGGGTTTTTTTAGATGAATTCTCCAAAGCTAAACCAAAAAACGTAATCCAAATAGGTATCCTACGTAGCAATTTAAATTAATTAAAATCAATCTAACCTAGTTTTTATGTGAAGATGTTTTTGTGTGGTAGTCTAAGGGTTTTGTTTAAGGCTTTTTTCCTCCACTTTAAAGGTGGACTAAAAGCATGCACAAATTAGTATTTGTTGTCAGATGTACACAGGGAATCTTTAATGTCATTCCCCTGTTTTTTACACTTTCATTACTTATCAGTGCTACCGTGTTTTTATATTTACATATAAAATATATGTTAAAATATTAATATATATTTTTTGTATATTTTGCAGTTCTCTGTTCTGTAAGATACACTGGTAATTTAACAGTGATATCAGAACTCCTTCAACCAATGGAGTAACATTCCTCAGTTACACCATGGAAAAAAGCCACTCATTGGGGAGCAAGGTTGGCTCCCCATTACCTGTGTAGCCGGACAGGTCCTCACAGCCATGCACGGCCCTTGTGCTCTACCTTCAGCCAGGTGCAGGACCAAGCGAGGGCTCCTGGTCCCAGCCCCAGCCCCACCATCCGCTCGCAGCCCCCGGGGATGCCCTCGGCCGGAGGGGCACTGTGGCAGGGCAGCCCGGAGCACCCATCCCGCTGTTCCGACTGTCGCAGGGGATGTGTTTGTCTCCCTGCAGCCCGGCTGTGTGCTCCACCTCGGTCTGACGGGTTCACCATAACCTCACGCACCACCTTGCTGAATGCAACGGAAGCAAGGCAGGCTGGCACGAACATAGGCTGAGTGAACACAACACAGTAAGCGATGTAATGTTTTGTCTTATGACAGCACTTATAAATAAAGTACAAAGCTGCAAAACTTAACTGGATCGTTTCTCTGGAATGTAAAGCAAATTGCTCATTTGTTACTGGGGTGGGGTGAATGCTGAAGCACGACCAGGTATGAATGGGGCAGTTATGAGACCAGAATATAACAGCTTTTAAGCAGCTACAGGTTGATTATTAAAAATTAAAATATTTAAATGATTAAATGTGTCAAATGTTTAATCTGTAGATGCCTGATAGTTGAGAAGTCTTCCAGTTACCAGCCTCCTCCCAAATACACTCATGCTTATGCATATATACAACTCCAGGCACCAGACACTGGCTGAGCCTTTCCTTGCTGCCTCATACCTCCTCCTACAACCATCAGCACAAGCAGCCCGGGATGCACACAATGACAAGAGTGATCTGCAATCAAGAATTTCCCCAGAAAGTCCTGGACCTTGCTGCTACCTCCCTTCATCAGCCTCCAACAGACCTGCTTGGTGTCACCTCTCCGCTTACACCACAAATATTGCTCTCCATGCTCTGCCCACACATTGCCTAACTCCATGCTTGGCAGTTGCCAACTGACAAGAAGGGAAATCACCTGGAAAGCTGGCTTAACATTACCAACCTCAACTGAAAATGAGATCGTCTCGACTGGAACAACCAAAGTTGCCACAGTCCAACCCTCTTGTAAAGGCAAAAGAGCATTCTCCCCCTGTCCCCCCTCCCGCAACAGACACACCTCTTTACCAACCTACCTATACAGAGAGGTATCCTGAGAGAATAACTTAAACTATTGTTTATTTTTTAAGCTTAAAACACATGCTTTGCATAAGGAAGATTTTTATCTCTGTCCTAAAGATGACATCCACTTCGATTTTAAGTCTATAACCTGGAGTTACAGACTAACATAGGTTTACCAATGCAGAATTGTCCCTTGATGCAACCACAGCAGTCCTGTCACTTCATTATTCTTAGAAAAATTAAAGGGACAAAAAAACAAGCAGCTGCAAAAAAATTTTTCATAAAACATGCGTAGCACAGAATTCACTTGTGAACATCTTCCCGTGCTGCTCCACTTGGCACTATAAGGAAACTAAAATGCAAAGTAAAACTATGGTTTTTACTGCATGTGTTTATCAGATGTTAGGCAGAAGGCAAAGTCCCTTCAGCTACCAAACAAGTGAATCAAAATCCTAAAGAGAGTAGTGAGTTCACTTCTCTTCTTTTAAAATGGGTTTGTGTAACCATACCTGCCTGTTTGACAGTTTGCAAAACTTGTGGAGCTGCCTGAACACAATGCACAGTGTGACACAAATTCTAACTTTATTACTTTACCTTTAAAAGGACAAGGCAACATGTATAAACATGAACATATTTTTTTATATATAAAAAAATCATACATAATACTTTGTTTCAAAAGTAAACCTAGGTTAAAGATAATTTTTATATATGAGACTGAGGCAGTTTTTAGTGCCAGAATACGCTTTTGCCAATATAAACTGCCTTACTGCTGGGGCCTTGGTTTCCTAATCATACCAGTAAACTCATACTAAACTCCGTCACACAGCATCCCCACAACTCCCTACAAAATAAAGTCTTGTTGATAGTCTTACTCCAGCTATTTCTCCAGCAACCTTGACCCTAAACCCCAGTGAGAGTACATAAGGTTCACCTGCACTTTTCCAAAACTGTAGAAGCTAGCAAGCCAAATCAGAACTAGATGCAGAGCTGCCTACATCTGTATCTATATTTGCTGAGTAGGCTGCTCTCAGAAACACTCTCTTGCAAAGTAATTCAGAGACTCCTTTTAACCACCCGCCTGCACCACTGGGATCATTGCATGATGTCTTGCAGCAAGAGCTGAACAGACTGGAAAATAATCAGAAATGTCCACAGATGCTCAGATGCCAGGAAAGCCTGCCCAGGAAGGCTAAACCATGCTATTAGTCTCACTGAAATCAGCTGGGAGCAGGCACAGGCAAACTGAAGTTGCCGAAGTCACAGCTCCTTTTTTTCCAGCTACGACAAACTGTGCGTGCGTGTGCAGTTTGTTTGCAGTTTGGAAGTATTAAAATGTATTCAAAGGGGTATAAAATAAACATCCAAGACACTCCCTTGACACAAGTCTTACTGTTAGTTAACAGTAAACATTGAAGTAAAATTTTAACACTGTGTACATATAATTGAAACAAATTAGATCACGCTATTGAATTAATAACCCAGCAATTATTATACAAACAAAACATAGCTGTAGGAACCACAAACATTAGCCAAAACCACAAAGCCTCTACTACTGGTCTCATTCAAATCAAAATGAAATAATGTTTTTAAATTAAAAAAGAAACAAAGAAACCAAACAGTAGTATTTCCTTGGGCTCTGGCCAGGAATGCCAAGTTCCATGGCCTGCAGTATGTTTTCACCACAAAGTAATAAATTCTGCCATGCATGAAGTTATAATGGCAGTAGCAATTTTTAACTACGGTACTAGTAACAGGAACAGCTTTTAACAGGTTTCATGAAACTAGTAACTCTATTTTATGATTTGAGTTTAACAACCAAGCATTTTTCCTCTCCTCCTTTTCTTGAATAGTCTTAAAAAAACCCAAACACCAAAACTGACTGACAAACCCAAAAAACCCAAACCAACACAGCAAGATTTTGGCAAAGGAGTGGATGCAAACGACAGAAGGTTGCAAGTGCCAACAGATGCAGGGTATTATGCTTTCCACTAATTTCTTTCCACAGCAACATCAGTGAAGGCAATACATAGATTTTTTCACCTAAATTACTTTTTAACTCACATCATCTCCAATTGGAAAGGGACATTTTGTCTTACGTTTAAGTGAAGAATTGGGGGACAGCAGTAGGAGGAGAAAAGGGCTTAGAGTGGCAGGAACAAGAGACACTTCAGGATCAACATTACAGGCTGAGAGGCACCTGTCTGAAGCACATACACACAAACACGTGCAAGCTTGAGAGCAGACGGGAGGAAACAAGAACCCTGCATCCAGTCACAACACAACGAGATCGGAATAACTGAGACATGGCAGGAATGACCAAGTTGTGAGGGACAGACAGATGTTGTTCAGGAAGCGCAGACAGAGAAGACGCAGGTGAATGGCTGCCCTTACGCAAAAAATCTGTTTGGATATATGGTGCTCTTTCAGGGGACAACTGCTGGGTGGAGCTTCTGGGGCCAGTAGAGGCCAGTAAGCGTGGCATCACAGCAGAATACAGACCTCCCAAGTAGAAGCAGCACCCTGAACAACTTGAGGATTGCTCTTCATCACAGCCATCATTCTTATGAATGATTTTCATCTCCTTAACATATGCTGGAAAGGCAACAGAGTAGGAGGTGACACACAGCAGCAAGGAGATTTCTAGAAAGAATATCTCCTTGATATAGGTACTGTATGGGTTAACCTGGGATGGCTAAGCACATCTGATATTCACTAGCAGGGCAATACTAACTAAAGATATATAAAAATCACTGGGAGCCTCGATGGTAGTGACCATGGCGTAGGGGAGTTCAAGATCCCGAGGGCAGAGAGGAAGGATAGAGTACAGACCATGAAAGCAGACTTGGGGAGTGGTAGGTGTGATCCCATTGAAAGCTGCAATGAAGCTTGTAAAGGATCACAAGAAAACTGTCAGGTCTTTAAGAACATTCTCCAAGCACAAGAACAGTCCAGCCTAATACTCAGGAAACCAAGAAATCAAGCAGACATATCAGGAAACCAGCCCAGCCAAGGAATAAACTCATGGTGGAACTCCACTGCAAAAAAGGCAGCTTACAGGAGGTGAAAGCAAGGTTAGGCTATGAAGGAGAAATTTAGAAATGTTGCCTGAGCATGCAGGAATGGTATCAGGAAAAGCACAGCTCAGCTGCAGTTAAGACCTGCAAGACCATAAGGATAACATTAGCAGTAAAAGACTGAACAAGGAAAACGTGGAATAGTAACTCAATGGAGTAGGTGATTCAGTGACAAGAGAAATAGATGAGGCAGAGGTACCTAATGTCTTCTTTGCCTTTATTTTTAACCAGTAAGGTCTTTCAGTATTCTTACAGACAGGATTCAGGGAGGGAAAGGATGGCCATCATGATGATGGCTGATGATGATTTAAGTCAGAAATCCCTCAATGGAATTTGAACTATGCAATATCTCCATCAATGACATAGACAGTGTGATCAAGTGCACCCCTCAGCAAGTTTGCAGATGACACCAAGCTGCCTGGTGTGGTTGACATGCCTGAGGGATGGGATGCCATCCAGAGGGACCTGGACATGCTCGAGAAGTGGGCCTGTGTGATCCTCATAAGGTTCAACAAGGCCAAGTGCTAGGTCCTGCACCTGGGTCGGGGCAAACCCTGGTATCAGTACAGGCTGGCAATGAAGGTATGAGGGCAGCTTACCGAGAAGGACTTGGGGGTGCTGATGGGTGAAAAGCTGGACAAGACCCAGTAATGTGCACTTGCAGGCCACAAGGCCAACCCTGGGCTGCCTCAAAAGAAGTGCGGCCAGCAGGTTCAGGGATTGATTCTGCCCCCCTACTCTGCTCTGGTGAGATCCCCCCTGGAGTACTGCATGCAGCTCTGCAGCGCTTGGCACAGGAAAAAACATGGACCTGTTGGAGCAGGTCCAGAGGAGGGCCACAAATATGATCGGGGGCTGGAGAACCTCTCCTATGGGGAAAGGCTGAGAGAGTTGGGCTTGTTCAGCCTGGAGAAGGCTCCAGGGAGACCTCATTGTGACCTTTCAATACTTAACTGGGGCTTATAAAAAAGATGGGGACAAACTCTTTATCAGGGCCTGGTGCGACAGGACAAGGAGTAATGGTCTTAAACTGAAAGAGGGTAGATTTAGACTAGATAGAAGGAATTTCTTATAATGAGGGTGGTGAAACACTACAACAGGTTGCCCGGAGAGGTGGTAGGTTCAAGGTCAGGTTGGACAGGGCTCTGAGCAACCTCAGCTAGTTGAAGTCACTCCTGCTTATTTCAGTGGGGTTGGACTAGATGACGTTTAAAGGTCCCCTCCAACCCAAACTATTCTACGATTCTATGAAGTCATGAAATCAGACCTGCTGCATCCAAGGGTACTGAGAGAGATGGGCAATGCAATTGCAAGGCTGCTCTCTCACAGAGTATCATGGAGATCAGGGAAGTCCCTGATGACTAGAAAATATCAAATGTTGCATCAATCTTAAAAAACTAATAATAAAAAAAAATTTAAAAATGCCAAAAGGACAATTTCGGGAACTGGAGGATGGTGAGCTTCACTTTGATCTTCAATGAAATCACTCAGCATGTGAGTTCTCTGTGAGCATGTTTCTGAATACAGAAATGTAAAGGTAACTGTGAACAGTCAAGATTTGCTCCTACAGTCCTCACTCTATTGCTAGTCACCAGGCGGAAAGCTAACAAGGGACCTCATGCACATTTGTACTTGTGGTTGGAAGATATTAAGGACTTAACATAGGGAGTGACGAGAGAGGAGTATGAACAGGAGTCACAAGCACACACCTCTAATTGGAAACCTCCACTTAAGAGCTGGCTATTTACATGCAAATCTAGATCCTAAAGCTTACATCCACTTTGAACACTTTTTTAAAGCAGATCTGCTTAAACTGGCAATGAAATAAATCATAGAAATATCCAGGAAAAATTACTTTTAGAGAGACCAGTTTTATCACAAGCTTTAAATCAAGAAGAGCAGAACCACAGAGAGGGCCAGAAACCATGCCAGTGGTTTTAGTTGTTGGTTTCTTGTTCCCCCACCATCCACTGTGCCAGCAGTGTGCGCCGGCAGCTAAGAAAGCCACCAGCATCCTGGCCTGTATCAGGAACAGTGGAGTGAGTAGGACCAGGGAAGTGACTGTCTCTCTGTACTCAGCACTGGTGAGGCCACACCTTGAATAGCGTGTTCAGTTTTGGGCCCGTCATTACAAGGAAAACACTGAGGTGCTGGAGTGGGTCCAGGGAACGGCAACAAAGCTGGTGAAAGATCTAGAGCACAAGTCTTATGAGGAGTGGCTGAGGAAACCAGGGTTGTCCAGCCTGGAGAAAAGGAGGCTGAAGGGAGACCTTAATGCTCTCTACAAATACCTGAAAGGAGGTTGTAGAGAGGTGGGGGTCGATCTCCTCTCCCAAGAAACAGGAGATAGGACAAGAGGAAGCAGCCTCAAGTTGTGCCAGGGAAGGCTTAGATTGAACATTAGGAAAAATTTTTTTCACCAAAAGGGTTATCAAGTATCGGAATGGGCTGCCCAGGGAAGTGGTTGAGTCACCCTCCCTGGAGGTATTTAAAAGATGGGTAGACATGGTGCTTGGGACATGGTTTAGTGGTGGCTTTCGCGGTGTTAGGTAAATGGTTGGACTCAATGATCTTAAGGTTCCCTTCCAACCTAGATGGTTCTATGATTCTATCCAAAGGTTGAATGTAAATGTAGGGGAAAAAATAAAAGACAAAAGACCAGAAAAATGTGTAGAGGATATGTAGTAAAAATAAAGTTTGGTATTTTGCCTCTCTCACACAGTACGCATAGGAAAATGAAGCTCACAAAGATGGTTTTTCTAGTAACTGTGACAAGTAAAAAGATCTCCTGATGTATTCAGAGAGATCTAGGAAGAAAACCCTATTACCCTATGTAGGGCACGAGAATACTTTGTTACAGTAACCCAGGATACTTCAACTCTCCTATCCCAACTATGTAGAGTACCACGCACATCTTGCCTTGTTATGGTAACCTAAGACAGTTCCCTTCTTCCCATCTGATTCCAGTATGTAGAGTCCCAAGCACATTTTATCTCATTGTCACAGTAACCCAGGACACTTTGCCCCCCCCAACTGCACCTACTTTTGCATAGGCACCAACACTAACACCCAGCTGCGGATCTCAGAATTTGGACAACAGCACCTGCACTACATCAGCAGGCTCACTAATGAGCAAAACAGGACATTCCATATGTATGACATGTTAATTGGCACACATCTTATTATCCACCCCTGCAGTGCTTCAGTCCTGAGCAGGGCTCCAGTGGGTCAGGTCCCCACTTGATTAGCACTGGTGTCCCAGGGCTCCCACTGCGGCCAAGTTAGTCTTTCATAGAATCATAGACTCTTCTAGGTTGGAAGGGACCTTCAAGATCATCTTGTCCAACCATCAACCTAACAAAAATAAACACCTACACAACAAACAAAATGCAACACCATCAATAAACCATGTCTCCCAGCACCACATCAACCATTAAAGTCCAACCTGTCACTTGCCAAGTGCTGTGCCTCACCCTGAGGGATCTGTACCTCCTTTCTATGTATAACACCCTACTATGACCAAAATCACACAAAAGCTGGTATCTTTATCTTTGTTTTAATACCTTATCCTCTTCAACCAAGTGTAAATAATTCTTTCATCGTTATAAAGGGAAGAAAGGAGACCTGAGATGGAAGAGTTTTCACTTGTGTTATCATACATAGCACCAAAGAAAAAAAAAATAGTAGTAGTAATAGCATAGTAATAGATCCAGTCACAGGGGTATTAACCAAAGCATCAGAAACTGGATGTCAAAACACGAGCCAAAACCCCTGGGTACTCCAGTTGCAGTAGGCTGGGTATTAGGAACCATTCTTACCATCCTGGCTTACTCAGAAAAGTTGAATGAAAACCAGCTAACATTCAAACCTTAAAATGACACCACTCCCACACACCCCAAATGCTAAGCCAAACAGAAAAGGAATGAAAGGATTATATACTGGTAAAAGTAGAAAGATCTTCCCCAGCAACGTACAGATCTTCTTTTAGGCCATGACCACTACAGTGTATAAATCATGTCTTCAGTGAGTAACTATGTCCAGTAAATCACACCAAAAAACAAAAGGGGTAGGGAGGAAGAAAATGCTAATTTAACCTTGACATTTTACTGGGCTTCATAAACAAGGGAAAGCTAACATTAACCCAACTTTTAGCTAATAAAAGCCAGCCTCAAAGGAAGTTAAACTGCATTTCCAAAGGAAATTAATTATTTGGGAAGGCAGAGAATCACTTACCAAAAATAGCCAACATGGCAACCGAAAACAGTATCTCCAACATTCAAGAACAACACTTTAAAAAGTCATTGGCTGTTCAGTTTTTAGATATGGTAAAGGGTTTAGCCAGAGATTTCACAATCTGAATGCCACCGATAGATTTGCTTTTCATGGTTTTCACTTTTTCTAAAGTTTTGTTTAACTAAAGATAATCCAAAGACATCTTCACTGAATAGCTTACCAGTATTTTTCCCACCAGGGGACAGCAAAACTGAAAGCTACATACACACGAGATGCAGTCCGGCTTCCAAGTGAATGAGGAAGCATGAGATACGTAGCTACAAACCTTAGCTTTTTGTAGCACATAGCTACAGAACAAGGACAGAAACAGGACTGAATGCAGTCTACGCACAAATAAAGGGCAGTCAAAGAGCTCACATCAAGATGTAGAAACCCACTGAAAAAGCTCTACCTGCACCTTGAAGCAGGTTTCTGTCTTCCACAACTAGTCTAAAAAAAGCATCCAGTATGTGACAGGAGCCTCAAGGAACATCTGGGTTTCCATAACAGTAAGTTCATTACCAGGTCTCATTCCTAAGATGTTCTCTAGAGGATGCAGATTTGGAAATTCCTCCCCATATTAATACAAGAAATAGATAACAGAAAGCAAGTCAATGCAGCCTCTCTACTAGATCACACCCTGATTCCTTCTGCAACCAGAACAAAACAGCCATGTTTCCTTCTCTCATGTTACCTTGGAGCTAACCTAAATCAAACTAGTCCCTCCCTTCTCTCATGACAACAGACTTAAATAAGCATATCCATGCCCTCCATTTAGAATTTTGTACCGCACCTATCTTTAATCTTCTTGAGAGAAAAATACCCTCTTGAAATTGCTGGTGAAGGAGTTAAAAGTTCAAAACCCTCACAGTGCTCCATGCTCTGTATACAAGCAGTGGCCTCTATGTTGGTAGGCACCTTAAACTATCCCATTGATAACATGAGTAAAACAGTTCTGAAGTAACACATCCATATTGGTCACACAACCCAGGCAGCAAACACACTGTAGTTCCTTTTAATTCCTGTTTCAAACTTAGAAAATGCCAGTAAATCAGATCTATACACTAAGGTAAGGCTTCCTTTTATTTGAGTTAAGCAAAAAGCTACTCATTTCATCACCTCTGTAGACAAGGAACAAGGATCTTGCCTGTCTTTTCATCAGTTAAATGTATTTCAGCTATTAAGAACCACTGATCATACCTTAAGACAAAACATTCAAGCAATTATAAAAATTGAACCTGATTTTCTACTTAATTAGAGAAGAATGAATGAAAAACACTACTAGGTTTTATGCAGGCACCTACACCAGCTGTTGAGCAGGGTTTGTGACTGTACATTTAAGCAGGAAAACATCATTCTCCTTACTCTATTGATACATGAAAAAACCACACAAAGAAGTCATTAGAAAGGATCTGCCAAAGTAAATGGAAGTAATAAAAAGTAAGACCTCAATCTTCACCACCAAAAATCAATCATCATCAAGATCACCTAAAAATTGCTGACTCAATATTTAGTTTATGACTGAATATAGATATTGCTGGATATTTGAGTTTAGAATGTACAGTATACTCCTTTATTTTTTTTTCCGTGCAAAATTGACAGCACTTAACTGTTGAGGATCATATGCTTCTCCCACTGGGAAGAAAAAGGAAGCTAAGAAAAATTTTCCTGATCAATATAGAATAATTCAGTAACAGAAAGACTGCCTGATCTTGCAAATTCATTAGTCGACAACACTCCACAAGGAACATTCTGCAGAAAATGACTTTTTTTCACATACTAAGGGAGAAAGAGCAACAAATTCTCCTTTCTACCTTCATAGAACTTTGTGGTACTCAAATTCACACAACATGTTAGAACTACAGGCTGTGGAAAAAACATGGGTTTAATCACAGAGTCCATCACAAATGAAGAATCAAAATGTGTCCCACCTAGTTTGTGAAAGTTATGTTCTACTTGGCTCTCTAATACATAATGCAGCACTTTTCCACAAGAGTTGTGCTATCACAGAGAGGCCCTGTCTCCATAACAAAACTCATAGCACTAGCTATCCCTAAATTAGTTTCAGGATCTGGAGATATTTAAAATCCACTGGACACTATATGATAGTAACCTGCTCTAGATGACCTCACTTGAGCAGGGAAATTGGACTAGATGATCTCAGAAGGTCCCTTCCAACCTTAAACATTTTGAGATCTGTATATACTGACAGAGATTTCTCTAGGATAATTAAAGAAGCCACCTACAAAGATGCTAAAGAAGCATCATGGGCTATTTTAAAGCTCAACATACTCCTTTAAGGGCAACCTCGCATGAAAAGCCATTACTAAAAAATAAAAAATAATTTTAAAAAATAGCATGAAAAGCTGTTATTAAAAATAGTTTAAACTATTCAATTTATGACCTGATTCAATTCATGATTGTTGTCTCTCATTCTCCTGGTGTATATCTAAGTAAAGAGCCTGTACCTGTCTTTTAAGTAACTTTTTTATAGATATAGGCATACTGCTACTACATACCCCGGTGCTCCATAGTTGTCTTTTTTCCATGCCAAATAAGCCCCTGTCCTTCAGCCTCTCCTCAAAGGGCAAGAAAGCACTCCAGGTTCTGCAGTGTTTCATGATCCCCTGCTGAGCTCGGTCCAGTTTTTCAGCATTTTTCCTCATACTGGGGGGCCAAAAGTGGATGCAGTATTCCAGATGCAATCTAGTAAGCGCCAGGTAAAAAGGAATCACTTCACTTGGTCTGCTTATTATGTTCCTGTTAAAACACCCCAGGATACTGTTAGCCTTCATCACTTCCAAAGTGCACTCCTTGTTCATGTAGCCTACTGTAACCCAGGATCTAGGGTTTTCAGTAGAGCAACTCCCCTGCAGTCAGCCTCAGCCTGTATTGTTTCGGGGAAATAGCATGTCCTGCTGCATGTGCCTTTGTTGAATTTTACAACATGCTTGTTGGTCCACTCTTCTAGCCTGTCCAGATTGCTCTGGATGACAGCCCCTACCTCAAGTATATAAAATGCAAACACAGATTGGAGTCATTCACAGACTTGATGAGGTGCATCATCAATAATTTGGACAAAGAGATATAATGACATTAAATAGTGATTAAACAGATCCCAGGACAGTCCCCTGTGACGATACCATCTGGAGGCCAGTATTGAGTATTACCCAGTAACTACTACTTTCTAAGCTCAAACATCTAGCCAGTTTTTCACGCATGCAGACCTTACCATCTCAACCTGGATGCAGGGATGCAATGGGAGACCACAGCAACAGCCTTGCTAAGCTACAAATCAAGGCAGATGACAGCTTCTACTCTCCCACTGTCCTTAGATCTAGTCATTTCAACACAGAAGACAATCACGTTGGTGATGCTTCATTTATCCCCTTCCTCCTTCATATACTCAGAAATGGTTTCCAAGAGGATTTATTCCACTCAGACCAATGTAGTCTACGTATTTCAAAAATAAGGAATATTGTGCTGGTCTGTTCCTTTTCTTAGACCGTTAAAGATCCAGCTCACAAGAAGAGAAAATACTCATTGTCCAGCTGAGCTGAGGGTGATGCTATAAGTGTTTTATGAGACTTGCATCATCACAGAAGTAAATTTGTTGTGCATAAACAATTTTTTTTTAATTTTTTTTTGCTAAGGAGACTCCCCCCCAACACTTCATTGTAACTTCTAAGTCAGTCCCTCCCACAATTTCACAGAATCTCACAAAGTATTTAAAACCTTCTAATAAAAAAGTATCAAAGTTTACCACCAGCTGTACAACCTGCCCAGTAGCCCCTTTGGGGAGGTTGCTTGCTTAACTGCCTGTAATGAGTGAGAACCCCCTGCAGAAGCAAAGATTGCTACAATAAACACAACGTTGACTTCCCCTAGTTTTTAGTTTGCATGGACTCCAAAGACAAATCAACAGTATTTTGAACTACACAACTATTACTGACAAGCATATTTAACTTTTAGGCAATTTTGAAAAAGACTTCTGGTATAGCTCAGCTTGTTCAAATATCCACGAATATTTCTTTTAAATGTGTTGTTCCCCATAGAGCAACCTGTTAATAAAAAGCAAGACTTCTAATTAATAAGAACAATATATAACCCTGCGCTATCCCACTATTCAAGATAACACATAAACCAATGGGATGGTTAGCAACCGCAAGGTAGTTCACTCAGCTAATATTTTAGCAACAACTAAAAGTATTTTTCCTGTTTTCTACTAGATAGAAAACACTAAGCTTAAAAAAATAAATAAATAAAAGACTTCAACAAAAACCGCAATGGCTTTAAGAGTTGCAAAATACTGCAACTGACATAGAAAAGAAAGCCCCCATATGTTATTAGAGGATACTGGAAGCCAGCTACTGAGGTCAGCCACTTGGGCAGATAGAAAGCAGAAGAGCATTAAAGACAAGGAAACACAAAGTATGATTTGAGGGTCAGAAGTAGAGCACAGTACGAAAAATTCTCATCCAGCATTATTTAAATTGGAATCTGCCAATTAGTCAAAATTATTTGTTTTTCACAATGCTTCAGTAAGTTCCCTTGGTCTCCCACCACAACAATCCCCTGCTCCTTGGTGGACTGCCAGCCAGGTTTCCCAGGAGTCTGGATCACGACGCTTCCAGGCTGTGTCTCTGGGGCCACCTGCACGACCACCCTGAGACTCCCACGTATTCACAGTCTCCACAGTAATCAAATCCTCCATAAAACCCCAACTTCCTCCTTCCCAGTGCACCCAGAGCCCTAATTAGGGAGCAAATGGGCACAGTAACTACCATCCAAGTATGCTCCTATTGTCATCCCTGCCTCTGGACGCCTCAGAACTAAGAGCAAAGGTAAGGCAATGGAAAAAAACCTGCATAAATAAACTTCCAAAGTGTGGTAACACAAACATATATAAATAAAAGGGAAACTCTGATGAGTTATGTTAGGAACACTCACTGACCAGTTAGAGGGCAAGGATGTCTGGAGAGGGTAGGTCAAAGGAAACAAAAAAGTTTCTCATTTATTTTGTAGAAGGACAAGTTGGTCTTCTAATGGTAAGGGGAATTTATTTTTTTTTTTTTAATGGCAGGTAATATACTTTTAACTCCTACCCTTAGGTACCTTGCACCCTTAAGAAAACTTTCTACATGGCATGGGATATTTTCACAAAAACATTCCAACATCAGAAGTACATGTTACTTTTGGGGAAACACTAAGAACTTCTGGGCTTGCGTCCTTAAAACTAGACTGGCAGCTTTAGAAACTTAGGGGTCAGTTCTTTGGACAGAATCCCTTTCACTCCAGCAAAGATTCAGAACACTAGAAAAGGCACTTCCCTGACACCAAACAGTATCAGAAGTCTCTTAAGTAATGCACTGGTGTTTTTCACATTTACTAACACTTTCTGAGCCCTTCAGATATTAAAGTAATGTTTTCCAATACAAGACACAAACTCTGCCACTGGAAGAAGCGGAGGCTGTATTGGCAAGGAGCAACAAAAGCTGTACAAAAAATTGATCTGATTTTAAATATAATAGGATACACAGATCACTCCACGTGAAGCACTTTCTTTTCAAAGCTGCTATACTATGGCATTAGTGAGTCACTGCACTGCAGCTGCAGAGTACAGGACTGCAGTAGGCTGCTGGAAATTCCATGGCTTGATAAAACTGTTGGTGGATCTACCCCGCAAAGGAAGGCACTGGCCATTAGAAACACTACTTGCTATGTGCAAACTAAATAACCATTTATGTGACATGCTGATGGGCAGGAAAACCTCTGGGAGCAGCCTTTGAGAAAGCTCTGGCACTAAACTCAGCTGGAGCTCCAATTTAGCCAAAAGGCAATTAGTATTGCTGAACTGATGGTGCAGAATTTTGGTAGCATGTTGTTAGAGTAAGAGCTCAAAGGAAAAACTGGTACAATGGGATTATGAACCACTTCAATTTGCTTGACTTAAAAAATCACAGCACAGCTTCTACTGTAGGACATGAGCAGTTTGATATAAACCATCAAAGCTGTTGCAAAACATGCACATTTGATTTCTAAAAAGAATAAAATGTTTTAGATTACTTCTAACAGAAACTACCCTCAAGAACTTTCCCAACATTTGATTACATAAACCAAACAATATCAAGAAGTTAAAGGTATATCACAGATAAGTTAAAGCCCAACAACCACAGACAAAAAACACCTCTCTGTGTTTCCCTTGTGTCTTCTGAACAACTTCCAGAGTCAGAGTATCTGCAATAGCCAGTTATCAGACACAGGGCCCAGCAAATACGTTTGTTGGCAGTAATGCACAGAACAGCCAGGTCTGAAGTGGCAAATGGACCACCACACACCAGCTTCACTAACCAAGATGAACTTGTTACAATCTCTAAGACTGAAGACCCTGTAGCTGTTGCAAAGTCTATGTGGTTAATTTGTCTGCAGCAGTCTGCTTTTATGCAGCTATTCTTCTGCCAGTGTCCCAGACTAGCTCTGCAAGAATGTTCAGAGTTCATTGCCTGATGAAAATCTCTGGTGAACAGGATGCCCATGCCATCTCCAGATAGCGAAGTGCTCCACTCCCTGACCTCACCCAAATAATTTTTACTGCTAAAAGTGAAACATATGTATGGCATTTTCACAAAAAAAAAAAAAAAAAAAAAAAAAAAGTGAATGGCATGGACTTCTTTCTAGCAGCATTTCTTTCATGCTGAAGGGAGAAAGTTCTCGCAAGGTGAAGTGCTATCTTAGCACTAAATTAAAGAACAAATGAACAGATTTTCCTCAATGATCAGCAATTTACACTGCTGACACATCTGAATGTGTGCCTTAGACCATCTGATCTATTTGCCACTCCAGAGACCAAATACGCGTTTTTATTTTATAGATTCATAAGAAATACTCATTTTTTCAAAGAACTTGCTTCTTTTTTTCTTCCCTTCCTAAAAGCTACTTTTTTCCACCCACAAAACTGAAAAGCTTTAAAACCTCATCATCTCAGCCTTGCAAAACTTCAGACCCAGATGACAACCCAGAATGGGAAAGCAAGCATATCACCTTATCTTCAAAAAGACTGTCATAACAAAACAAGATGCTTCTGCAATAAAGCTAGCTGATTTTTGAGCCAGGTAAAAGCTTAGAAGGTTTCTGTTGTCTGCAAAGGAGCAGTTCCCACTCTCGCTGTAGGAAATCTTGCATCACTCCCTTTCTCTTGACGGAGTGGGAGTTCTTCCAGAGGGTTAAAAGTTAGGCCACACTTGCCTACTGACAAAGCTTTGGAGGGATTAACCTTTTCAACAACAGAAAAAGTAATTAACAGCATGACAAACCCAGCCATTCAAATGAAAGCATACCTCTCACCTTCCTTTATAAAATTGATCTGTTAAAAGAAACAGTTAGAAAACAGTATTTCTGGTCTGTGAAAAGCTGTCAATTTTTATTTCAATTCCAAATTAGAACAGCAGTTGACAATTCTTCTGCAAGAAGGCTGCCAAGTACAAAGCAGCAGCTGGGATGGTCTACCTAAACTGATCTTCATCTACAGCCTTTAACTGAAAATCAATAAAATTTGATTTTCACCTTGTGAAGTTAGTTTAAATCAATTCCTGGTCAAGTGTTCTTCTTTGAAATGCCTTAAAAATCACCTCCAACTATTAGAAGCAAGCACTTCTAGAAGAAAGAGAACATTTTTGGAGGTAGCAACTGCCAATTTCACACTTCAGAGCAAAATGTTGACAGTCCTTTTAATGTGGAAGAAGAAACGATCCATTATGACTGTTGATTACTATGGTAACAAGTCTTTGCTGTGAAAAAGACTGAAGAATCACAGAATAGTTTAGATTGGAAGGGGAAAGGATCTCTGGAGGTCATCTTGTCCAACCCCTCTGCTCAAGCAGGACCATCTAGAGCAGGTTGTCTAGGATGATGTCCAGATGGCTTGTGAATATCTCCATGGTCTCCACAATCTCCCTGGACAATCCTGATGTTCAGAAGGAACCTCTTGTGTTTCAGTTTGTGCTCATTGCCTCTCATCCTCTATCCTACAACCAGGGTTGTCTCAACTGATAGCAATATAATTACATTTTCCTCCAAATTCCAATTGTTTTGGCCACTTCTCAAGACAGGATGCAACCCACAAACGAGGTGCAAGAACATAATGCACTGTCTACTTGCTTTAGAGTGAGAATATATTGAGGCAGCAGAAACTGAAACTATTCCAAAACCACAGTGCTGTCTACCTTTTTGGTGAATAAGGAAGAAAATCCAGCAGCTCTTTCTTTCATTGTGCATTTGCAACGTTCTTAGTGTATGTTCATATCAAAATATAAGCCAGCATTTTTATCTTCAGTAGGAGGCAAGTATACCAGAGGAAAAGAAATGTACAGTCAAATAACTCCCCAACTACACATTCAGACAATCAAAAGCCATGAATTTACAAAATATGTTTCTAATTTCAGCTTAGTTTAACCTTGGCAAAGTTCAATGCAAGAACTAATAATAACTATGCCTTAATTCTTTTTTCCTTCTAAAAAAATTGTAACTTTGGAGAAGTTGCTGACCTTACCGGGCTGTAATAAAAGTTCTGAGTCCACAATTTTAAGAATGCAGAATCTATGAATTTTTGCATGTATGGGACAGAAATAGGACGGCGACAAGCTTCAAGAGCCATTGTTCGTTAGAATTTGGAAATCTTATAAAAGCCTTTGACAAAATGTTCCCTTTTTTCCAGCTTACTGTATTCTGTTAAATTTAAAGTAAGAGCACAATAGTTATTAAGTTGAGGACCCTATATAACTGCCTGCAAAATAAACTGAGATGTAAGGCCAAAGACATAATGACTATAAACAAGGATTTGACATTTTTTCCTACAAAGCCTAGAACCCGTGGCACAATTTATTTCTAATTATGGAAATTCATTACAACAATGGTCATTATATATGTTCTTGTCTGAGAAAGGTATCATTAAATATAGTGATAAGGACTAACAACTACTGAATTAAGTTTTCTTGATTAAAAATGGTTCTCTTCCAAAAAATAATTCTATATATTGGTGGACTCCTTGCATCAAATATTTTGTTTGACATGAGCTTAAAAGTCCTATTAATTCAATCTGAAAACCTGAAGATACCATGGTCTAAGAGGAGTAAAAAGTGTCAACATTGGTCAGAGAAGGGAGTCAATTGCTATTCTTTTGCACACACAGAGAACCCAATTGTGCAACCTTTCCAGAATTAGTATGCTTTCTGAATCACTCGCTACATGAAGAAATTGTACAATGAATTAGGTTAATTATCAGGTACGTGTATGCATAACAGGTATTCATCTGGTTTTCGGTGCAGTATATCCATGATTGACACCAAGCTACACAAAGTCTACCACCTGAAGCTGGGCTAGCTGAGGGTAACATAGCTTACCACATTCACTAGAAGGCTTTAACAGTTCATCTACAAAGAGGATGCCAGAGCACAGCTTGAGAGGTTAGAAGAGAGTAAGTTAGTAGCAACAACACACTCATGACACACTCCATATACTGTATATACTCCATATACAGACATACTTCTGTCCTTCACCAGCCTTCAGGGAATGAGGTGTGAAGATTACAAGAGAACTGAGTTTTTCAAGGAGGCAGATGCAGTGCAGCAAGAGTCACAGGCATAAAAGAGGTTACAACTCAAACCTGGCAGACAGCACAGAGGCTTGCAGCAAGAATGATCAGGACATGAAGAGATCATAAGAATGCCAGTACACATCACCTTAGAGAAGGTAACTAAGGGACACTACACTTAAGCCTAAAAACATTTGCGTGATGCAACTAAGTAGAGAGCAATTACTCACTATGTCTCTCAGGACATCTGTCAGCATTGTGAAGTTATACAGTTAAGTCATAATTTTCCTACACAATCCCTCTCTCACCTGTGGATCTTTTTGCTATAGGATGTCACAGACAGCTGTAGATCAAAAGTCATTACAGACAATAAGATCACCATCCATTACTAGTTGCCAAAAGCTGGACGCACAGATCAAGAAAGGATCTTTCACTGCTTCTTTTGCTCCTAAACTTCTCCTGAAGCATCCACAAGTTGCCACTCATTGAAATGAAAGACTAAGGAAGAGGTATCTGGCCCAAGGACTCATGGTCTTTTGCTCCCACGTAAATGGAGATAATAGCCACAGCCAGCACAATTCAAAAGGAAAGCAACAACTTCCCAAATTCTGCTTTAAACTATACAAAGTCAAAGTAAATCCCAAGTCAAACTACTTATCTTCCTACAATGGTTTGGCAACTTCAGCACTCTTGAGAAAAGGCATGACACTTTTGCAGCCAGCTTGGTCTGCTTCTGCTTACAATACCCACCAGAGTCAACACTGCATTTGTTATCTGAACATCCATGAAAGCCGGGATGGTTATCAAGGAGGAATGAACAAGAACTTCAACTGATGTCCTGGGCCAGCTGGACCATCCTCTGTAATCCACCGAATATAGTGTTACTATTACGAATTACTATTATAGCAGAGGAGATGAATCTACTTACAGGTGCTACAGAGGAATGAGACAGCCTACAGCCCGTTTATCAAAATACAGAAACTGCTGCTCTAGCTTCCTAATAGGTGAAACTGTTGGAATCAAGAGTAAACTAAGAAGAACTGAGAATATACCCACTGCATTTTAGCAAGTAAGGCCTGCATAAAGTCCCCTGCCAAACTTACTCACCAGTTGCTGTAAGGGGATTTCTTTTTTCATTATCTTTCATGGCTGCCAGAAGAGGTCATAAAATATCTTTAAAAAGGCATGGGGGGAACTAGAACCAGACATTATAAAGGTGTATTCCTGCCCTGGAGACAGCCTTCCAATGGAACAGCAAATTAAGTCTCCTTGTGCACAAACCCTCAACTTCCATAGAGCGGGGACTGCAGCCTGCACTTTTCTCCAACCATTGGCCCACCTGGTTTACTCAAAATATTAACTCTACAGAGTGCCAGCCTCAGAACAGTTCCATTACCACTGGAAACCCTGAGTCATTCACAAGTCAATGTACAATTTTATTTATCTTTGTTTGCCAGCCTGAAGACTGAGAAATGAGGTCAGGTTTTCTCTGTTCCTGCTTGTTTATTACATCAGAAGTACTCAGATGCTTAGTCATTAAGTCAACTTTAAGCACAAGGCTGAAGTATTTAGACTGCCTGATTTTGGAAGCACAAAGAAACACAGAATTATGGATTTTATTTCATCTTATTTTCTTTTTTTAGAAGACCATTCCAAATATGTTTCTGTGTATGGAAAACCCAGGTGCTCTGTATGAATTCCAGCAAACAAAGCAGACTGTGAGGTATGTCACTTCTGTGGCAGTTTTGCTTTGTACCTGTGACGAACTGTTTGCAACTAGACAGCCTACGTTTCTCTACACTCTGCACATTTAATAGGTGCTCTTAAGGCACGTGGGAAATTCCGTGTTTTCTACACGTTATTTGCAACTGCTAATTCAAAAGCTGATCAGCTGCTAAGCAAGTTGAGGCCAAATGACAAATCTCTGCCCCATTTATTCCTCCATGTAGGGAGTGGGGATAAGGAAGCAAGTGCATGTATGTCCAAGCATAAGTGTGTGTATAGGAGCCTAACACATCAATCTCTGTATCTTCTAGCAAGGTTCTTACAGATTTTCTGGTTTGTCTGTTCCCAAGGGGATGCAATGTTAGATGCGTGACTTTTTGAAAAATAACTGAAAGCTTCTAGTGCTTAATTTCATTCAGAGGTCATCTTCACACATACACAGCCTCAGCTCCAGACATCCGCTAGCAAGTGAGGGACAGAAAATTGACAGAACAGAAGGCAAAAGAAAAGACAGGAAAGGATCCTGTTCAACCTGATACTAACACGGTCACTAAACACAACAAATCTCTCAGAACAGAACCTCCTCATTTGACAAAAACAAAAGGGGAGAAAGGCATGGTGTTTGTTGATCTCAGATGCAGACAGCAATTGAAAATCCAGAAGCACTGGGATCTGCAATGACCAGCTAACAGTACAGAAGAATAAGAGAGAGTAAAACCTTCGTAAGTACCTGACAGGCAGCTAATTGTGCTCCTAAACCCAGCCTTGGAAAAAGAATCCTAACTAATGAGTACAGAAACATTTCACTGAATTTCACTGATTTTTAGAGTTGGAAGGGACCATAGAGATCATCTAGTCCAACTCTCCTGCCAAAGCAGGACCACCCAGAGCATGTCAGATCATGCTACTCAGGACGGCATCCAGGCGGGTCTTGAAAATCTCCAAAGAAGGGGACTCCACGACCTCCCTGGGCAGCCTGTTCCAGGGCTCCGTCACCCTCACTGTGAAAAAAACAGAAGGACATCTTGTCCTTCTGCCAAAACTGTGCATCTTTCTGATCATAACCCTCTGCAGGACCATGTGGTATGAATAAAAGAGTTCCTTCAACCCAGAAAATAAAAAAATAATGCTGCTTCTTATGCAAACTTGCAAGCTATACGAACCGTGTGCCCTGTGGTCAGCTGGTAAATCAGCAGCGAAAAATCTGTAGGGGCGTATGCAAGCGTACTCATACCATCATCAAACTTTCACTTGGAAGGTAAAGATTCTCACAATAACTCTCTAAACCACTACCACTTTCAACACCTGAGACGCTACAGATTCTTAATGAAACAGTTGTAAGAACATATATAACAAGGAAGGAAAGGCAGTACAGGATGGTTTTCTTAAGATGTCCACACAATGTTCCCATGGAGTCTGAAAGTTTTCAAAATAATCAGGAGGTGACCTTTCAAACTCTGTAAGTAACTCTCTTATGAGATCTGTCAAAATACCTTCATAGATACTGGGGGAAAAAGATTGTGTACCACAGAAGAATGAAATACAAACAGTCCACTGCTTTGAATGAAAGACCAGAAACGAAGCTTTTAGCTCCAAAACATTTTTGGATTGCTATCAGAATGTTCCTGCCACCCCACAGTAGTTAAAAAATTGCTGTGATAAATTAAAACAATTCTGAACTAAAACTGTACATGCAATAAAATGGGCAAGGCACAGGAGTATTACAGTCAAATTTGACACAGGTCTTAAAAGAAACTACAGACTATACGCAGAGGATCCCGTATATAACATTGTAGTCATGAACTTTATGACAAGTACCCAGATATTTTGCATCTTGGTATCTTAAAGCAGGTTAGGCACCATCATATGTTATAGTCTCTGCTTCAACTGCCAACTGTTTTATGACTTCAAGAGAAGTCACAAGAACTGCTCCCCAAAGCACTACGTTCAAGAATGACTACCCAGACAGTAACAGCTGGTGTAGTTTTCCTTCAATGCTGGATAAATTAAAATTTAAAAATAAATTAAATAATTACAAGGTAAATAAATTACTATGCAATATTCATGGAGGACAGAAATAGATATACAAGAAAAACAACAATAGTTTACGCAAAGCATTATTAACAAAGCATTTGGCAACTGAAGTGGTAATTATGAAATCTAAAATAAAACTACACTAGGTACTTCAGTACGTTTTCTACTTTAACTACACCCCTGAAATTGACTAACAAATGCTTAACTGAGAAGGAAGAAACAGGTTTTGAGGTGAAAAATTTGAAATGAACCCTTTTACCCCTCCCCTTTTACCATTCTTCTTTCCACTTCTCTTTGAACTTCCTTGTCTCTATTCTTACAGTCTCTGTCCGAATACTCCACCAAAAAATTCCTTAGAGTCTCTTCAGCAGTGGTAGTTACCACAATGAACAAATGCTTTTATCATGACAGCACCTTCTGCAAAGGTGCATCTCATTATACGGAGGCTTCTGGCTCTGTGGTCCAGACTCTAGTAACACATTTCAATACACAACACTTAGAACAATCTGTTTGAAACTTCATTCCCTGAAGAACTTTGCAGTCTCACTAAAATCACCATTTGAGTTCTCATAGAAGGGAAAGAGAACACCACGTCCCACTGTTTTGTGAGGGCTCACAACGTGTTTCTTACTTTGGCTCTCAAGCTTATGATCCAAGACAAGCCCACCAAGTTCAGAGAAAGCAAAAGGCACAATCCACCAAAACCATCACACAGTCCAACTGCTACAGCATTGCCTCCATGGAATTACATTTTCCGCGTAGTTCAAGAGTTGCCACTATAGCTGTACACTTTATAGGTAGCATAATCTATGAAACTGTACATCAATCAACAAAGCCAGAAGAAAAGGGCCAAGCACTTCGTATTTTGAGGACTAATTCCACTCAGGCAATACAGAGTGCCAGCTGTACTGGTGGTACCATGTCACTTACAATCCCTAAGCTGTCAACTCCATCAGGCAGGCTTCAAAATCATGACAGTGATATTTAGTCACCCGCAGCCTAACTTCTGACAATCAAGCACAACTCTTCTGCCTTATCCCTCTCCTGTGCAAGGACAGGTTAATTGTCCAATAACTCCCCAAAGTCTCCAAAAAGGCAGAGGGAAGGTGCTGCCAATCTAACCAGACTACCCACCACTTACTCCTCCCAGGCTTCCCTGTGCTGTCACATTTCTGCTTGTACTCCTTACAAGATAACCTTGCAGGCAAGTTTTTAATACTGAGCATCTTGTAACAGTGTTAATCTGCAATACCAGAACAAGAATACACACGTACAAGAACTGTCATTATGAACTTATTGCATTAAAACTGAAACTAAGGCAGCATTTACAACTTTTCTGGATTTTAAGATCGTTTTGAATAGCATGAACACAACAGCCAGCACAAATAACCTAAATGCACAGGAGGTTTTATAGTCTGTACACACTAACAATGCTGACTTGACTAGTACCATATGAGGCACCCTGTATGTCCTTCAACAGGAGGAATAGAATAGACAAGTTTCAAAGAGAAAAACTCTAAACTCAGGAATCAGAACAGAGTTTAGTAACATGAAAGGCACAGACATAAATCAAATTAGTCTGGTGCAGAAATTTACAGAGTAGAATGCAGAATGTCACAGAGTAGTAAGTTTAAGTAACAGTATGAAAGTCAGTGATGAGACAGGGAAGAATGTCTCTGAAAGCTACAGGAAAGACAAATCAGTAGAAAAAGCAAAAGGTCAAGGGGCAGAATGTAAATTAAAAAGGGCAACTTTGCAGAAGTTCTAAAAGAAAATACCCAGAAGGAGCTTGATACAGAAAGAATTGGGAAAAGGACAAAGTGTATCTGGCATGAGATAAAGATGATAACAATTACTGTTAAATAATAACAGAGATTGTAACAAATTATAACAACTTCTGGGATAATCACACGTTATAATATTTAACCTCCAGTTTCCTAAGTTAAACAAGATGTTTTAAAAGTTAAGACTCTACAGGGACACGAAGCTGCTGATGTTGCTTGCAGGAGAAAAACAGCAGTGGAAAATAAAGGTCAGGTAACTGCCTTACCACTAAGAAGCTGAACTGTGTTCATTAAACAGTCTTCCCTTATCCAGAACTAAGAAGCAGAAAAGCTATCCTATGTTTGTATGGCTACAGCAAAAACTAAAACACAGCACAGAAATTTTTAAGCATTCTTGGAAGCTCACCCTTTAAGCGTGCAAGTGGTTCAGCATCACACATATTGCTTTAACTGTTCAATTTTCTCTCAACTCCAAATATGCCTGAATTCTTTGCTACTATGACTAGATCTGCTATCCCATCCAAAACAGGAACAAAATGTCCATTTCTCTCACTGCAGCATTTTTTTTTAATTTTATTTCTTTCACTCATCTCCATTCAGTCTGGGCATTACTATCTACTTGAGATATATTGCCAAATAATACAAGATTGGGAACGTGAAGTTAAACATCAAGCCAGTAACCTAGGCTAACAAGCATGCTGATGATAACCTACATCTCACTGAAAACTTCTTTTCAATAGTAAGTATTAATGCTATCCAGACAGGGCACTTCAGCTTCCCCATATAGCAGAAGACTCAAATATTCATTCACTTCTTAAGGTGGACAGCAAGCAGGTGGCATGTATCAGATAGCTTGGAACTCCAGTGAAAGCTTATTTGAGAAACACGAAGAACGTGGCTGCCACCTTGATTAAATACAGCAAATCCCCAAGGTGAATTCTTCTACCTTTTATCTCCCCAGCAGCTCAACTGTAGATGTAGGATATGAATTCTGCCTCCAGCATTTCCACTACTGCAAAAGCCCACAAGGGCTCAGCCCATCCTTCTTTGGTAACACCGCCTCAATGAGAAGTCAATATATTCACAAGAACATTGTCAGAACATAGTTTACTTTGCTTCTGAAAAACAAAGTTGGAGCAGGGGGAATGCCCACTGTGTGCTACTACCACATTCAGTTACAGGAGATTTTCCCTCAACAGAATTGTTTAAACCTTATTCAAGAAATTTACACAGCTCTCAGAATAATCACCACATGGAAAGAATTCTTTTGTTCTGTTTAAAAAACAAACAAAACAGATTTGAGACATACTTTCTGGTATTGGTAATTCCAAGGAAGCAGCAAGTTGATTTAACTAGTGGACAGAACCCAAACTTCCCACGCAGGTGCAAAAATACAAGCTAAAATAGGAAGACAACAAACAGCTGGAAGCACTCCTCGCAGCAAAACACTAGATTCGTGCAGGCATTTTAAGGTCTTCCAATCTCCATCAAATGCTAGTGAAATTACAGCTTTGTACACTCTGGCTTGACAGAAAGACTATCTACTAGGATCACTCCAAGAGTGATATGGAGAAGAGGCAATCCCAGCAGTGGAATGTGGAGCAGACACATTCCCAGAAAGCACAGGAAGGAGTGAACCGCAGATTCATACATGATCTTGAAGAATCAGTGAGGGGTTACAATCAAAGCTTCCCAATTATTCATAGCAATTAAAATCAAAGCTGCTGAGCAGAAATTACTTCCCATTTAGTAAGTAATTTCCATTTACCAACTAATGGTAATCATCATTTTAAGGAGTGAATACCATGAATACCACAGAGAAGGTGGACAAAGAAAAGATATAAACATACATATATATCCATACAGAAATAATGTCCTTAGTCTATGGGCCATCCCTCTAAAAAGTCCATTGAGTCATTTAATCTATGATTTCGGGCTCCATCTGCTAGAACAGTCTCTCAGGGCAGGCAAGATGGTGTGTGGTGCTGGACTGTTGCATGCTGCATTTTCAGGGCTTGCGGCTGATACCCACGGTCTGAGGGTTGAAGATGTTGATCTCAAAGTTGCTGGGTGCCAGCTGCTGAGGTCAGTTCTGATCCCTTCACCACTGCACTCTACTTGGTTTTCCATCAGAGTCCATCTGTCATTAGTTTGGGTGATTCTTACTGTAGTACAACCAATAGCAATTATGGAAATGAGGACGTACAGTGACAGGTTATTTAGCAATTAACACAATACAATACGGTTCATTTGCTACTCTCGCCCAAAACCAGATCCCCATGATCAGATCCCATCAGACTTCCCCATCACCCACTAAGTGCACCCAGGTCCTTGAGCAAAATCAATCCCACGGATGGGTTTGCCTTTGCCTGAGGCAGGACTAATGCAGACTGTCTTCCCTAACATTCTTCATGTGCACTATGGGGACTTTATTCCCTCTACAGTACGTGGAAGTTTTGATTGGGCATGGATTGGTAGATCCCCTGGTGTTAACTAGCCAGGTAGTCTTAGCTAAATGTGCATCCCAATGTTTTAAAGTCCCACCACTCATTGCTCTCAGTGTAGTTTTTAACAGTCCATTGTATGGTTCTATCCTCCCAGAGGCTGGTGTGTGATAGGTGATGTGATAGACCCACTCCATGCCATGACCCTTGGCCCAGGTGTCAATGAAGTCGCTTTGGAAATGAGTCCCTTTGTCCAACTTAGTTCTCTCTGGGGTGGCATGTTGCCACAGGACCTGCTATTCAAGGCCCAGGATGGTGCTCTGGGCAATGGAATGGGGCACATTTCCAGCCTCCAGTGGTTACTTCCACCATTGTGATCACATGGCACTTGTCTTGATGGGTTTTTGAGAGTGTGATGTGATCAATCCGCCTGGCCTCCCCATATTTATATTTGAGCCATTGTCCACCATACCAAAGAAGCTTTAACTGCTCAGCTTGCTTGATTGTTGCACATCTCACCTGTGCAATAATGTTCATAGTCAAATCCACCCCTCGATCATGAGCCCATCTATATGTGGCATCTCCTCCTTGATGGCCTGAGGTGTCATGGGCCCACACAGCCATGAATAATTCACCCTTATGTTGCCAGTCCAGATCCACCTGAGCCACTTCAATCTTAGCAGCCCGATCCACCTGCTGGTAGTTCTGATGTTCCTCAGTGGCCTGACTCTTGGGTACATGGGCATCTACATGACATACTTTCACAACTAGATTCTCCATCTGGGCAGCAATATCTTGGCACAGTTCAGCAGCCCAGATGGTTTTGCTTCTGCACTGCTAGTTGCTCTGCTTCCACTGCCGTAACCACCCCCACAGAGCATTTGCCACCATCCATGAATCTGTCTAGAGCCAAAGTACTGGCCATTTTTCTCATTCGGCAATGTCCAGAGCCAGCTGAATGACTTTCACCTCTGCAAACTGGCTCAATTCACCTTGACCTTCAGTGGCTTCTGCATCTTGTCTTGTAGGACTCCACACAGCAGCCTTCCACTTCCGATGCTTTCCCACAATCTGTCAGGACCCATCATTCTTTTCCACAATTCCTGGGAGACTTATGGTTTCCCATTCAAGTTCGCTATGGGATCAGTGCAATCCACTTACTCCATGTAGCATCAGTTGCATGATGTGTGGCAGGGACCCTTTCTTTGAACATCCAGCCCAGAACTGGCAGTTGAGGTGCTAAGAGGAACTGTGCTTCTGTACCAACCACTTCTGAAGCAGCTCAAACCCTTCATACACTGCTAATATCTCCTCTTCTGTTGGAGTATAGGGGGCTTCAGACCCTCTGTATCCCCGACTCCAAAACCCCAAGGGTTGACCTTGAGTCTCCCCTGGTGATTTCTGCCAGAGGCTCCGGGTAGGGCCATTCTCCCTGGCTGCAGAGTAGAGCATATTTTTAACATCTTGTCCCACCCAGACCATCCCCAGAGCTACTGCATGGACTACTTCCTGTTTAATTTGTTCAAAAGCTTGTCGTTGCTCAGGACTCCATTTAAAATTGTTCTACTGGGTAACTTGATATAGGGGGCTTACAATCAGACTGTAGTCTGCGATATGCATCCTCCAAAAACCCACACCACACCACCTAAGAAAGCTTGTGCTTCCTTTTTACTAGTTGATGGAGACATAGCTGCTATTTTGTTGATGATGTCCATTGTGATCTGATGGCCTGCATCTTGCCATTTTAATCCTAAAAACTGGATCTCCTGCACAGGTCCCTTGGTCTTACTTCATTTTATGGCAAAACTGCCTTTCAGAGGGACTTGAACTGTTTTCTTTCCTTTCTTAAAAGCGTCTGTTGTGTTGCCCCATGTGTCGTCAATGTACTGCAGATGTTCTGGAGCTTCACCCTGTTCCAGTACAGTCTGGACTGGTCCACGACAAATGGTGGGGCTGTGCTTCCACCCCTGGGGCAGTGAGTTCCAGGTGTACTGGACACCCCTCCAAGTGAAAGCAAACTGGGGCCTGCACTCTGCTGCCAGAGGGATTGAGAAGAATGCGTTAGTGATATCAATGGTGGCATACCACTTGGCTGCCTTAGACTCCAGTTCCTATTGAAGTTCTAGCAC
>JAHREE010000605.1:1432032-1449001 GCA_033628505.1 Tringa tobata | reverse complement strand
GTGTACTTCTTCTGTATAGGGGCAAGTGATACGGGCTGGCTGATGGGTTGGCTTTCTGGTTCAGCTGCAGTGCCTGCCACTGGGGTTGGAGCAGCCACAGTGTCTGCCGCAGGGGTTGGAGTAGCTTCGGTGTCTGATCATCTGGTTTCCCTCTCTGTCCCCTGAGGGTGCTGCACAGCATCAAGCAGTGTTTGGTAGATACTGGCCAGGGTCCAGCACCGTGAGTGGAGGAATCGGAAGAAAAAGTTAAAACTCATGGGCTGGGACAAAGGCAGTTTAACAGAACAGCAAAGGGAACAAGCAAACAACAGCAATAACACTGACAGGGGAATGTACAAACACGATTATGATACCACCGCTCGCCCACCAGACCCGGGAAGCCCCAGCCCACTCTCAAGTGGCGACTCCATGCCCCATCCCCTGGCCAGCTCCTGGCTACTGACTGGCCATGGCTCTCATGGTATGGAATATCTGTGTCCCTGCCAGACCCTATTACCAGTGGGGATTTTTTTTTGTGCTACCCATTTGCAGCACTTTTCAAAATACAGCCTCTCTGAGCACAACAGCAATGGAAGTAATAAGATTCTGCCCCATGAAGTAATAAAGTATGGCATGTTATTTCCTGGTTCAGAAGCCAGGTACCAAGCCTATGATTTTCCTGGAACATAAGCAAGGGTCAGATGTTGATTTCTAGCAGGATACGAGGACTGAGGAAAGTCTGACCTTTCTTTAGATTGCTTAACACTTAAGCACATGATAGACCCTCCTGTGCTCAGGTACCTAGAAACTGAAATTATAGGAAAGAGCAACAGAAAAGGTTATGGCAGGAGACATTAAGAGAAAAGAAAGCAGTAAACAAAATATTATGTACATCCTCTAGAAATGATGTCTTTGTTTCTCTTCCTCCTCAAGACACCCAAAGGAGATGGATGGTAAGATGAGCTGGAATGTAGAACATTATTAGGAGTTAGGATCTGAGTACCAAGGAAATAAACAAGAGTATGTGCAGACAAGACAAAACATCTGGAAAAAAAAAAATGAACTGCAGAGAAC
Source organism: Tringa tobata (assembly GCA_033628505.1). Taxonomy (NCBI): domain Eukaryota; kingdom Metazoa; phylum Chordata; class Aves; order Charadriiformes; family Scolopacidae; genus Tringa; species Tringa tobata. The sequence continues at coordinate 1,447,948 of JAHREE010000605.1, read as the reverse complement.
ACCTCCCAGACACAAGCTCAACTCAGACACTGTCTAATATTAAAAGATTACTACTTCCGCCAAGCGTGGATGATATAACAAGTTCAATTTATCATTTAACAGGAACTCAATATAAAACAGCAACTAAAGTAAGAGCTCTCAACACAAGCAGTCTCTCAGAAGCCATCAGAAAGACGGGAAGGCCCTGCTTAATGCTCCTAATAGTCCTATGTCTAGATCTCCTTTTAAGAGCTACTTTGGAAGAGAAAAGCACAATCCAGATTTTATAACTCAAGTACTATCAGCAGTCTGCTTCAGTAAGCCATTTAATGTTAGTTCTCCTAGAGTCAAATGACTAAGCTATGCTTTGGATTTCTAGACACAGATCCTCACTTGTCTAACTGCCAATGTTTTCTACATTATTTTCATAACAGAAGCAGCATCTTATGATGGGAAACTCTCCCAGTTTTTACACAAAGTTGCTTCTCTACAATACTGGCAACCGTACTATAAAGCTTACAAGAATGAACTCTAAGTTGAAAATAACTGTAATGTTAAAATGTTTTTAATGAACAGCTATCCTGGAAAAGAAAAAGGGTAGCCAGATATTTAGGACAGGGTTAATACACTTCTATGAAATGATAACATGCTTTTGGGTGATAAAGCCAATTCAGGTTTTCTGCTTTTTACTTGGTAAGATAAGAAGCTATCTCTAATTATTCTAATATAGTAAGCCTTGAACACAATTTACATCATATTTGCCTGTGCATATGAAACGTGAGGCAAAAAGCACCAAACACATACTACTACTGTAAGCACACGAGGAAAACACTGGGGGTACATGAGCAAACCATACAGCAGAGCCTGGTAAAAATTACATTCAGCAGCTGATGTTGGTGTCTATCAGCCTGCAAGCTTCTGCTCTGCAATATTATTGGGGTGGTAGGCAAGAAGGATCAAAACCCTCAAAATGAGGGGCCTCTAGTGCTATTCAGCCTCCTGAAGAGTAAGCATTACTCCAAACTGCAGATACAGAGTGGAAACTAAGCTGTTCTTTTTGATTTAAGAACAAACTGGATCACATAAGTAAAATTCAAAGAAATATCTGCATATTGAGACCACTGCATCTGTAAAAATTTTCATTGACTTTGCATTACTCTAGAGCTGCACGCAACAGAAAATGGTCTTTTTTCCTGAAGCAACAAGTTATTCTCTTTTTCTCCACCTCCCGATTTCCAAAGTATATGTTCCTTCATCACTGATGCTATCTCTGCCATTATCTCCACATGAGGAATGTTTTTAACAGCCTAAAATATAAATAACTCAATGTCTTCACTATTTGTTCACTTTTGCAAGGCACTTGTTTACTGTGCAGCTCTGTCTGAAATTTAACCTGTATATTCTAATAGCTCTCTAAAGAGTACCAAAATAGATTACTACTTACAGCAAATAATCTTTTAGATTATTAAAAAAATAAAATATCTCCATATTTAACAATATAGTAGCTAGCAACCCTCTCTCTTACTCAGAGCTTCTAGCAATCTCTCCAACAGGTACAATGCATGAAGACAGGTGGAAATAAATATTACCTAGAAGTTACTATGCAGTTTGAAAAATAAGTGGTTGCAACCTCTTTGCTTTCATTTCTTGATCCCATAAGCTGTCCTTATCTGCCTTTATGCAACCAATGTCAGTCAAATACTCAGAAAAAAAATCCCCACAAACCAAACCAGCTCTTGCGGCATGTCTTGATTTCACATTCCTCCCCTGTTTTGGCACAAAGGTCCCATAGTCTCACACTCAATACAAAGAAAGAGAATGCCCAACTATAAAACACTCCTAGCAATGGATGCAGATGGTGTGCTCTGAAGAGACTGTGCGTCATCATGGTAAAAGCTTCCTGGAGGGACCACCTACCTAACAGTTCATGAAAAGGTCCCACACCCACTCATTCCAGTGAAAAATTGATCCCTTCAAATATAATATTTGATAAAATTTTCTTCAAACAATAGTGATGCCTTTGATAAGCCACAGCATACTGGAATGAGCCAATTTTCACCACAGCACACAAGATGGGCCACCTAGGGCAACACCAACTGATCCTTACAAATACAAGAGTTCTTAATCATTTCTTCTTGGTATGCAACCAAATGCTACTCAGAAAGGAGCACTTCCTTATAAGAACAAACACAGAAGCCATTTCCCTTTCCTCTTTACTCACAAAACCCCCATGCACTCTTCCAGAAACATGGTTTCACTGATGAACAAAGTTCATTATTCTCTATTCCTGCCAACAGCCTTGCTGACCTCTGTTCTTATGTGGAAATACATAACAAAGCTCCCTCTGCCCTTGTGATGGATATGACTGCTTTCTGAAATTTACACTGAACATCACAGCCATTGACATTTGACCGCAAGACAGGTAGACAGACATAATCTACTTAAAAGATTCTTGCAAAAATACATACAAAAATCTAGGTACTGCATTTACAAAAAAAAATAATAGACAAAGCAAGGTAATTTTATCAAATGAGAGAGCAGCAGGTCACTCGTAAGTAGATTTTACTGCAAGTCACAGATCAGTCTGAACACTACTGCTTACATTCCATTTACATGGGTGGATTATTTCTGCATCTTTGTTAGTCTTGCAGTTGCTTTCTCTCTACTGTGTGAAAAAAACAACCCAAAATAACATCAACACAAAAATCCCAACAACTTCCTGGTGCTAAGCGAAAGACACAATATATCAATCTCTCTACATCAAAAGGTTTTGGTTTAGCATTTTGTTTTATATTTGATTTTATTTTCTTTATAATTCCACACTTTCCCCCCATGGCAAATTTACACACATATACAGTATCCAAAAATTTGTGACTACTGAGCAATCTAAAGAACATCAATAGGATTCATAACCTTTATCTAGATCCTTCTGTTTATACATATTTCTTCATTCAAAATAACGGCTGCCACGCAGCCTGTTTTCAATTTTAGATGCAAGATAAATACTAGGGCGAGTAACCCAGAAAAACCTGCCTTTGGGGCCTACTACATTACCCTTTTCAGCTGCGAAACCTTTCTAGGCAGTAAACTGCTTAAGTCATAAGTAATCCCAAAGAAAAAAAATATAAGGTGCCAAGTTCACTCTGCTCCCCTACGTTAGCTTTTTCACCCAGCTCTTCATACATTTCACCTTGCCACAGGACACCCTATGGAAAGTTGTTGTGTTTCCTTCTTCAAGCATCTGTCTTGGAGTAGTGACAAAATTACAAGCTCAAATTCCTTGTGTAGTCAAAGGAGAGATAAGCACATAAAGACAGTCAATGTTTGCATTGGTTTTCTGTTTTACAGATCCCTTTATTCCAGGCGATCTTGTATTTAGCTTACATGGCATGATTTTGGTAGCTGGGGGCTACAGAGGTGGCTTCTCTGAGAAGATGCCAAAAAGCAACCCCTATGTCCAGCAGAGCCAATGCCACCTGGCTCCAAGAGACCTGTCGCTGGCCAAGGCCAAGCCCAGTGATGGTGGTAACGCCTCTGTGAAAACATATTTGAGAAGGGGTAAAAACTGCTGTGCAACAACAGCCAAGAGAGGAAACTAAGAGAAATAACTCTGCAGACACCAAGGTCAGTGAGCCATGAAGAAGGGCCTGCACTGGCGCAGGTCTTCTGGCAGGACCTATGGCTCCACAGGGGACCCACACTGGAGCTGTTCATTCTTGAAGGACTGCATCCCATGGAAAGAATGCATGCTGGAGCAGTTCATGAAGAACTGCAGCCTCTGGGAAGGACTCGTGTTGGAGAAGTTCATGGAGGACTGTCTCCCATGGGTGGGACCCTACACTGGATCAGGGGAAGAACATAAGGAGGAAGGAGAGGAGGAGACAACGTGTGATGAACTGACTGCAACCTCCATTCCCTATCCCTCCTGTGCCACTCAGGGGGAAGATGTGGAGAAGTACAGAGTGAAGTTGAGCCTGGGAAGAATGCAGGGGTACGGGGAAGGTGTTTTAAGATTTGTTTTTACTTCTCATTATCCTACTCTGACTTTTGATTGGCAGTGAACTAAATTAATTTCCCCAAGCTGAGTCTGTTTTGCCTATGACTACAGGTACTGAGTGATGTCCCAGTCTTTATCTCGACCCACAACCCTTCTGTCATATTTTCTCTCCCCTGCCCTGTTGAGGATGGGGAGTGATAGAGTGGCTTGGTGGGTACCCAGCATCAAGCCAAAGTTAACTTGCCACAACATGATAATAATTTTTCTCCCACAAGATTTCATTTTAGTTTCCATACTTTGTAATTTTTTTATGTTCTGCACAACAGAACTGCACCTTAGGATTTTCTTCATGTCTCCTTATTCAGTAATAGGCTACAGAAGTAATCAGCTCACTTCTCTTTCTAATGGATTTCTTTGTGTTTCCTTCCCTGTAGTTGCCAATTCTTGACTTCTGGTATTTTTTTAATTTGAACCTAGTAAGGTGTCTCATATATTGGTGGTCCTGCTTGGCTAGTTATCACACACTCTCACTCTGCTCCATCAGGGTTCCAACAATCCCATCACACTCTTACCTTTCTCAAGCAAACAAGACCCAGCTCTCCCAAACACTCCTATTACCATAGCTCCTTGTGCTCCAACTGATACTCACGGTAACATCTGAAAGCAAAAGCAGCAACACAGATGCACGTCAGCCAGTACCTGTGACATATCCACACAGCTCAGCAGCTTTCAGTTGTTCATCTAGCAGCTTAACAGCAAAAATACCCATTTGAGCTCCAATTCTTTTAGGTATGTTAAAACTCCGAGGAAAAGGACAAGTTACTGAAATTATACCCAGTCTATATGGTCATTTTATGTGACTAACTCCTTCTGATGGGCACTGTTATTAACGGTGTCTTTATATGACTGAACACATCGACACTTTTTAAAAACATATATATATAGTCTAGTTTATTTTTAGGTATATTTCAGTTGAAGCCAAGATCTCTTGAAGTACTGTGTACAATTGGAAGAGAAGTATCTAAGTAGCCAGGTCAGCTGGCCCCAATAGCAAGTCATTGGCTAGTAGAGTTACATACTGTAGACAGACTTCACAAAAGAACCCCGTAAAGCTTACACGCATTCAACACACAAATCTAGGATGCCATAGAGCCAGTCTCCTCCTCACCAGGACCTCTTTTTTTCACCTTAAATATGCACTGAGGCAATCAGAAGTCAAAGAATGTTACCACTGATAAACTGTAGATCTTTTTAAGAGACACAGAGGTGACTGTTTTAGGTATTAAGGTATGTAAGTTCATGTGCTTGCCTGTGAGCATTCCCACACGCACAGAGTGTCTTCAGTGGCAAAGAAACAACTGAAAATATGCAAGGCAAAAGAGAGTTAGAACCTAAGACACTGGATTTATGACCAGGTATGCATATTTGGAACTTCCAACTCTTCTTTGAGAGCATTAGTATGCTAATAACAGTAATAATACCAAGTGGGAAAATAGAGAATATTAAACAGAAATGTAAATGTGTATTTAAAGGGGACTTGAAATAAATAACAACCCTGTGACTTGTGAGATATCCATCTTAGTTTCAGCACATCACCCTTTTCTCAGGGCTGCTCCTACTTTAATTGCCTCTGGGTCACCTCCCAAAGTGAAAGGAAGCCTTCTGGTAGCCTCTCTGTACTAATAAGGATCAGCTTCTGGACTTTTGGAAGTCTACGGGAATAACGTCTCATGCCTCCCCCTTTCCAAAAAAAAACATCCCAATAAAAGAGCACATATGCCTCCTTTAACATAGGCATAAACAGTGAAATGAACAAACACCAACCAATAGATCACAGATCTTTGTTTTCATGTTTTTATGATACTTGATTTGCAAAGCTGAACTATGAGTGTTCACGGATAAGAATTATGCCTACTTTTCTGGAGACAGCAGAGCAAATCTGGTCCTGAAAACCTGCCTGTATCTGCTCTGTTTAACAATGTTTTCTGGAAAGTAACATCCGCATTGCCTGGGTGAGTAAGCTTAGAATTTAATCTCTCACTATCCGGTTGTTTGCAACACAAAATATTCCATATCCACAGCTAAACTCGTGCATATCAGACATAACCAGAGATCAGACTGCCACTTTTTTTTTTATATATATACACCAACCACAATCAACTTCCTCTTCTTTTCTTGAGTCAAATTCTTAACAACAGCAGTTTGCTTCATGTACAAAAGCCTGCCTTATAGTTGTGGTTTAGTCTGTCATTAACATCGTAACAACAAAGATCTAAGCCCAGTTTTGCCAGTGTTCATACAAAATCCTCACAAACCATTGCAGCAAGACAGTGTTTTGTTTACCAAAGCTCAGAATCACTTTCACATCCCAGAAACGTGCCTCCCAGGCACAAGTCTTTGCTTTAAAATGCTCTAAGGCCACTTTTACCCCAATCTAACCGGAGACTCAGGAACTCCAGAAAATTATGGGATCCTCTTCCGGCCTCACTATCTGCCCTCCCGCACTGCGTTAACAAGAGATACAGATGACACTTAAGTTAGTTCACATTAAACAAATCCACAACAACATGGGCAACACATTTACTTTGAAAACTCTTTTATGACACTGATGTTTTAAGAGTGATCCTCAAAAGAAATCAGTAGTTATATGAGCAGCAGAACTAATGAAAATGGTTTTCCTGGATTTTTGTTCTGTATTTTTATGTTCACCTCCTCCAATAACCTAGTTCCCCACCAAATCCTTAGAATTCCAGTTCCCTGCAATTCCTTTGGTTTCTCTAGTCCTTGATACCCTCCATTCTTTCCTGTGTTCCTGTAACAGAGACCACACACTGCAGCTGACTGGAAGCAAATCACTGACTAACTGGCCAGCAGCTACCTATGTCCTTGGGTCAATAAGCCAGAGACAGAACAGCAGCAGCTCCCTTCATAGTGTGTTCTTCGGGTAGCAAACTAATTTATCTCCTACTTAACCACTGATTTCTTACAATTCTTTTTAAGAAAGGAAAGAGCGTCCCTGAAGTAAGAAGGGAGGACTAAAAGAACTAGCCTGACAGCTTTACATAGAATGTCCACTTCACATTTACATGGGAAGGCAACCTGAGGAGGTCATATACCAGTTTTTTTGCTTTTTGCCTACTTTCTGCTATTTTGTATTTCATGTTAGTGACTGAATTCTTGCTTGTACCATTTTTTCTTAAAAATACTATAGAAGACTTATGCTCTAGTAGACTCATCACATCACAAATACTGGTTATGTAAAGACTAACAGAAAAAGATGAAAATATGTCAGTGGATCTATTTTATATTTTTGTTTATTTGTACATATATTACTCACATACCCTACAAGCTTGGAAAAAAAAACCCTTCTATTACTGAACAACACATCTCTCAATTCATTTATTTGGCACCTTCTGACAAAGTGTACCAAGTATGACAGCAAAGATAAGACTAAACATCCCCTACACCTATAAGACTAAAAAAGAAAAAAAGTAAAAAAAACGAAGTGCAAACTTTTGTCTGTCAGAAAAAAAACAGACTACTTGTACATAAACCAGCAAGCAAATAAGAGGGTTGAGAGGCAGAAACATACCTCTGCTTTCAGCACTCCTTTAAATACGAACAGCTATTGATGCTTTACTCAAAACCATTTATACACAAAATATCCATCACAAAAGGTATTTTTGGGTGTGTGGAGAAGAAGCATGTTAAGATGATAGTGAAAAAATCAAGGTTGAAAAAAAAATCCCACAAGACAGAGGTGACACTCGTATGCCTAAGCAAATTGAGTTATTACCATCATTTCTGACCATGTGCAACTAAACGAGTCCAAATCACTGTTACTTCTCTATTTACAGTGCCTGAAGCAGGCATCCCTAAGCGGTAATATTTTTTTTTTTTTTTTTTTTTTTTTTTTAAAAAAAAGAAAAAAAGAAGATCCATTTTTCCAGAGTAGGCGCTAACTAGCACATTACGAATTTACAGACTGGCTTAACATTTTCTCCTGAGAACTCCAGTGTGGGTTTCAGAATGTAACCGACTCAAATACCAAACTCAGAATCATTGAGGATGACCTCACTTTCCCACCCTTTGACTAATTTAAAATTGGGAAGAGGAAAATAAATCCATTTAACATTCTGTTAATTCAAAACTTTTGCAGGTTATTGGTTTAAATAAGAATTTACATACACACTTCTATGGCTTAGCATCATGGATGAGAAACCAAAACATTACACAGTCAGCAAGTGAAAGACCCTGTGAGCACAAAAGACTGCCAATGCTTTAAAAATAAAATTAAGTTCTAATGAAGAAAGGAATCTTTTTCTGGCTGTCTCCCTCACTTTTTCAGTCAACTCAACAGACACCTATGAAATACAACATCAAATACACCTCAACTCCCACTTATTTGAAATATGCCACTGCATCATGTACCACCATTTGCTGCTTTACTTCTTTTCAAGCACAGTCACAGATGTCCTAAGTTCAAACACATTTCTTACACCAGTGGCTAAAAGCCTTCACTCCCACAACTCCAAAAATCATAAGGAATTTCTGAAACTGCTCCAAAGTCTAACCTGCATCCAGCCTCCAAAATCATCTGCAAAACCAATTTTCAGATCATATCATGAACACTTTATGTAATCTTGCTCAAAACCACACACAAACCACAAGGATCATAGACTCTCGGAGTTTCCAAGCCAAAAGACTCAGTAACGTCCTACTAAATCTGCATGAAAATTCTTTCCAAAAGCTACTGATTACTCCTGCTTGGTTTGCTGCCATATCAACTTCCAGACAGGAAAAGTGTAATGCCATGCAGAAGATCTATACAGAAAGCCTGCACACACTAAAAATAGGCAGATAAACACATTTTTAAGGGGAATTAAAAAAAAACCACTTTAAAATGTCGACCTGTAGGCGGGGAAAAAAAAAAAAAACAACACACCACAATTCAGATCCTGCAAACATTTGTACATGCTCTTAAGGACACCAGAAGTATCCATGTACCTAAAAAATAAACCTTCACATAGCAAGAACCCAAGCAGATAGTTAATGTAAATCTCTAATGTTTTCATTTTAGAACCTGAATATAAGCCAAGTACAAAGCAGCAAAAGATAAACAGGGTATAAGATTCAGCTGTGCTGAAAAAATATGCACCAAGTGTTTTCCAACTGTATGCTGCAGTTCCTTGGTACAGGTTCAGTCATACAGCACTGGTGTTACTCCATATATTCTCCAACAGACCCAACTGTTCTAAATACACAGTTAATGTTACTAACCATTGTCTACGGTATAATTTGCCACTCCACAGACTCTCATAGAAATAGAAATAATGGGAACAAATACTGTATATGGCTCTTAGCAATTCTTAAACTATTTAACAATAGTTTTCTTAATAGACAATTTTCCAGGTATGCAGATTATGAAGTGTTTTAATAAGATTCGCAGAATTTGTACGTTACTCCTTAATATACACACTGGCAGAAAATACATAACACGACTAACAACTTTTCTTCAGACCTCCTTCCAAAAAAACGTGCCCTGGAGCACCATCAGGAGAAAGTGTGATTCCCTTATTCACAAGAGATATTGAAAACAATAATAAACGTCCTTTAACAGTGTGAGTAATGTTCTTTTGATACTGGCTGCATACCCTTGTGCTATGGTTGTGTACATTATACAAAAGAACAAAACTTCAATGAAAGACTTAAGCTTTTTATTTATTTATTTATTTTCCCCAATTGAAACAATGAAATATATCTCCTTTTAAGGTTATAGTTTCCTATTTGGGATTGTCCCAGAAGCTGGTGACCAAGCCCAAATGCTTAGACTTGTGAGCTCTGAAATACCACAACATTTCAATGAAGGCTGGTTATTATGACCAGCCCACCTCCAAGACAACCACACCAGCTGCTGGACAATGCAGCAAGCAACATAGATGATCTGTGTGGATGCAGAACCCCAGTCATTACAAGAGAAATTAGAGAAACACCTTGACACACTTTACCAACAGACTGACCACAGGATGTGACTTTTCCATACATCACGGCTGCAAAGGGCTTGCACGAGAGGGAGGATGCAGAGGCTCAACCTGAACACAATGCCAGTGAAAATGGGAACAGCAACCCAGGAGCTGAGAGCTGGAGTGCCGGGCTCTCAACTGAGCAAGATCGAGGGAAGAAGGTTTTAAGAAAGAACATTTGGACCACGTGTGCATTTGACAAGCTCAGAAAACAAAAATGTTTTCTGTTGTGCTGCTTAAAATACTTGTGAAAATATCTATGAGTTACTATTTCACTTCCTGCATCTTTCCCTAAATAAAGCAAAGTATTCTTTGCTCTACATTACACAACAAGCAACTTCCAGAAGGAAGCTTTATTTTAAGTCATCAGAGCACAACAGCAGCAGTATTTTTCCCCTCAAGAGTGGAGAATCTTTTCCTCATTCAGGTAATTCTGCGAACCAAGCATTTACCATACTTCACATAGGCAAAGAAAAAAATATAGTTTAGAACAAGCACAGAAGAATGCAATCAGAAAGTGTTAGAAAAAACAACAAACTCGGCACCAAAAAAAAAAACCCCACAACAAACCAAACAAAATTCAGAAAAACAGAGGTGGGAGCAAGCAGCACCATCACATTAGAATATTCACGCAAAGGCAGCTCCCACTGAAAACTTACTAAACTGCTCTCTGACATTTTGGGACTCTACCATTCTTGTTATCCCACCCACACCTTGCGTGACATTAACACTGACAACTCTTACGTTTAGATGACATGTCTTCATCTGAACTTCTGATATGAAGCAGATGCCATATGAGAGGCCGCTTAAAATACCTGAGGTGCAACAACTATTGGTTGAAAAAGAATTAAAGCCTGTCTTTCTCAGCAAAAAAAAAAAAAACATGGGTCAAAAAGATTCCGTGCATATGTGGGTTTAATTTTGCCAAGACAAGTTGTGGGTGAAAAAGGGCTACATAAGTATTAAAACTAAATAGAAAGAGTCAAGAAAAAAATTTTTTTAAATTATTTTAATTCAGTTAATTAATTTCCAAGAATTTACAGTGTTCATTGGCATGTTTTTTAATATTCTTTAAAGTGATTTCTCATTTTAACCTTTTTGTGACAAGGCAAACAACGTTCTCAAACTATGTTGAGAAGAGTGTTGATTTTTCAGTCTCTACACCCATCTGAAAGCATGGGTGAAGCAGTACAAAATCTGCTCTGCTGCCTAACTTTTTTTCTGTAGTGATTTCATCTTGGAAAAAAAATAGCTCAAGGCTCAAATAGCACGTGCAATGTGCCTGGGATGCCAACTTCAGATGGATATGAAAATGCAAATGTTGTAGCATTGTCATTAAAGACAGAAAAATCCTGCAGACCTAAAAGGGACATGAGCATGTTTGGACACAAACCAGGCTAATGCACACACATTTTTTGCTACATTCCTTTTCTTTGAACTGAGACTGTATTGTAAGTTACCTGTTATCAGTTACTGTAACTGAGATGAGAGCATCAGTTTCAAAACCAGACAAACTCTAACCAAAAGCTGCACAAGATGTCAGACAAACTGCTTTTCAGCTGCAAATACCTGCCCCCTCCACCAACGCCTGTGGAGTGATCCCAGTTAAAAAACATCAACACACTCTCATTTAACACTTTCCCTCTCAATGAAAATTAATCTGTCCCGCATTTTCTAGGCAATTAACAACTTTTAGCCAAGGCACTACTTTACAAAATACGTTATGAATTTACAAACCAATCGCCAGCTACATTTCAGCTCTGTATTATGCTTTTCTGTGCAACTCTCCAAACTCACAGTTCTCCTGACAGTTGAAGGATCAGTTCCAGTAGGTGATTCAGTTCGAACCAACGGATACTGACAATAATCAATATCTTGATGGATTAGCCTAAAAGGATAATTTAGATTATTTCATAAGAAGACACTGAAAAGCAGAGCATGCATTTCAAAATTAAATGTTCATCTCTGGCCTTTTTCCTGTTATTAAACTGAAATCTATACTATAGAGACAATTTGGAATTTTTCATTCCTGTGCGTCTGTATATTTTACATTTTTAATATGCCAACAAGAGCAAGGATAAAGTTGTTCATACTGCAAGAACTACAATTAAAAGATCTGCATGTTAATTTTATTAGTTTATCTTAAAATACATCTCTCAGCCTCACACTTTCTTTAAAGACTCATCTCAGTGGGAAAATACCAACACTAGTTAGCATTCACTTGAGCTGGTTGGTCCTGGAACCTAAAAAAGCATGCCTCCAAAATAACTTCATACAGTACAATTATGGCATAGCACATTTTCAGGCCATAAAATTACTATTTCTAGTTTATATAAGCATTACATATTAATTTACAAAAGTAAGTTAAAGTTAAATAAAAAAGAAATTAATTTAGCAGTCACAAAGAATGAATAAAAACATCTGCATATTATCTGAAAATAATTAAGGAACTATATTTGCATTTATTTCTTAAATATACCATAATTTCTCAAATTCCCATAAATATGCAGCTCATTTCTGTTATAACTAACTTCTTGAAATAAATATTCTATGTATATCTGCTAACATTAATTCCATGACGACTAGAATCTATTCAGAGTACAATTACTTTATGTGAAAAACAAAGCATTCTATCTTCCTTTGTAATTCAAGACTAGCAAAAGCAACACACCAACATGATAATAAATAATTCTGAGATACTAAAGGTCATTACAGTCTGGTGTCCAATACAGATTAGCTTTACCCCACAAACATGCACAGTCACAGGTTTACAACACTGTAGTAATTATAACCAAAAAGTTCCATCAAGGCACTTCTTTACTTAGAAATATCACACTTCAACCAAATTCTAATACAGGTGCTGCAATACTAGTTTCCTGTTTGGCTTTTTGTTCTTTTGCTTTTAGTCTCTCAAAATCAATTGCAACTCTTGAAAACCACCCACATGCTGGATGTGCTTCACTTGTTCTTACTAAGAAGTTATCTTTTCATCCTGCTTTATTTTACACGGTCGTGGAGCTGTGGAGGCATCACCATGACAAATCAAAAAACTTGCATCTATCTCCAGGCATGCCAGAATTAAGTACGACACTCGCTGTAACGCCACAGTAACTGCTCTCCAGTTTGAGAACAAAACCACACACACATGGTATAACTACACACAACTGCTACAGGCACCAACGCGTACACATGCTGATGTGAGCATACAAGGAGTTTTAGTACTTGTATTGCAACTGCTTGGCACATACAGCGTTAGACGGGATCCCGATGAATTCAAACAGCTTTCTACTGCACTTAATCGACTCAGTAGTACTATCTTTCCAAGCAAGTCCATCCCCTCACATTCCAGTTATGCGTGCGTTTGAAAACTGGCACCGATCCTTTCATCAGCAATTTCAGCTTCTCCAGACTGAAAGACTTAGCAGATGCCTAGCTGTCTGCCTAAGGCACCTACCATTACTCCTTTTAATGGTATTTTCTGACAGGACTTAGCCTCACGTGCATTTTAAACAACAATTTTAGTTCTAAAGTTATGCTAACCATAGACTTTGTAACATAAGGAGGGCAAGCAAAGTTTAATAGACAACATCCAAAAAGGTGATCTGCAGAACAGAGATGGTTAAGAGAAAAGCTGCTTTTACCAGCTATAGACATTTGATCCTACAGACATCGCATCAATATCTTAAGTTCACTGCAACTTCCAAAAGCTGTCTTTCTTTTGCAAGTGCTGCAAAACCTGAGAATGTTAATATAGATCTTATTAAAAAAAGTGAAGCTGAAAAGGTCTAAGAATTTTCACTACAGACACCCTTTTCCTAGCTGACAACCTTGCCTCTAGATGGGTTTCTTACTGAGGCGATGCATGTACCCCAGTGGAGGCAAAGTACTTCATGGAAGGTGAAGTGCCTCTTAAGATCAGATCAGGATCAATTTCCTGAATGAAACAAAGACTCAGCTCTTCAGTGCAGCATTTTCTAATCCAATATTTTTTCACTAATTTGACAGCCATAAATAGAGACTTTCCCTTCTGTTAACACACACTGGGAGAAGAATACAAAAGCAACAACAATAACAAAAAAAAAAAACCAAACAAAAACACCAGCCTTCACTAAACAAACACTTTTCTCCTTAGGGAAAAGAAATAGTAAACATTCTCTCAATCTTGTTTGTAAACTACAGTAATTTCACTAACCCCTAATGTCTGAAGACCGGATCACAATACATCTTGTTTTTATCCAAAGTTAATATATTAGGACCACCAATAGGAGACACCTGCTTTCAAGAGCATGACAAAAAGGATGCTCAGCAAAACAATCCAAGTTCAGCCTTACTGCCAGAGTTTAGTGTATCATTTTTCCCCTGGTGGCAAATATTTGAATGAAACAGGTAGACTGTAACAAAGTCAGAATAACAGTCTTTCCCTTTATAGAAAAAAACCCATACATTTCTCACCCCCAATTTAGAAATCTCCTGGATTTGCTCTCTCAAAAAATAGAAGATGAATCAGAGATGAAAACATTTTATGTATTTTTGACATCACCACTAACAACAAACATTCACCCTGCTACTGTGACTTAAGTATACTGTAAAACTTAATCATTTAACTTGGGCACCTGGAAGAGCTTTTTTGAGCAAATTGGTTCTGACTATTCCAAGCACAGAACTTTTAAGCCCAGGATCTGTGCTAGTGAATACCAAAACTCCAGGACAAACCCCAAAAGCCCCTTCCCTTATTTGAAAAAGAAGCAGCTCAGCATTCCCTCATCCAACAGTAAGGTATGCGTTTCATTATATGATAATATAACATAACTAAGATTTCCCAAATCCTTAGAAATACAAAAGCTTTTATCTCCCAATGGTAGCATATAAGGTCAATCTGTCTATCAGATTAAGAGCGTGGGAAGGCTAGGAGAGGTTTTGAGATCCGGCTTTAAGATAAGGTTATTGTCTACACCAAGAACGTCCAAGCAATTTCAAAACAAGAAGCTGATATACAATTTCATCAGGTAAAACCTCAATTTCCACTTCACCTATATTGAAAGAATATTTTTCTCTTATATATTTTATTTAGAAGGCCAAAATAGCTAGACAGAAGAGACTGGTCTTCCCTATGCGATGCGCAGCCTCAGCATATAGGAAAAGCTATTTTTGAGCAATGTAATGCAATCTAAAGGTAAAAATTCAAGTTGTTCCTCCACTTTCAGCATTGTAATCCTCTAATATGCTGTCAGCCACTAATTTCAAGAGGAATATTCCTGTAAAACCTACTTCACTTCACAGCAAGATTTCCACCAGTGTAAACACCCATACTGCAGACTCCCGTGAACTATCCAAGTAAGTCCGCCAAGACACAAGCACCACTAAAAATACATTCTATGAAACTACTTAGATATCTCATTCCTTCGTCCTCCAGGCCCAAAGAACAATGTCTTGTTTTCTGTCCCATACCACTTCCTAATTACTAACTTCATATATAAACGGCTTCATTCTCGCTGCCATTCACAGCTTAGGAAAACGCCTCAGTGCTGAAGCCACCGCAGACATTCGTTTAAATTTAGGCATCTGGGAAACTCCGGTGCAGTCTCGGAAGCGGCTCGTGGTGTTCGACAGTAAACACACCAACCCAGACGCTGGGACCTCAGCCCTGAAAACATCCCAGCTCCAGGACAAGCGAACCACACGTCCGAAACCAGTTCCCCCTCGGAGATACCCTGCTGCGGGCCGCTTCTAACGGGAAACTCACGAACACGTCTGAGGGGCAGCTGCCGAAGACGGCCAAGCGGGGTGCCCACAGCGGCAGCGGGATCTCGCAGCGCCGAGGTCACGGACACGCACCTCACACACGCACACGCACACACCCACACACACCCACCCACCCACAACCTGTCGGGAGCTCGGCGCTGCGGGCGCCCCGCGG